>JAMKQA010040245.1:0-11080 GCA_024699735.1 Posidonia australis
CATGTTGATTATTTTTTTTCAGAGGAAAAAAGCAAGGTTGGGTTTTTTTTCATCTAGTTTCAGTAGTGATTGGTACTTCCTTTTTCTTCATGTTGTTTCAGTGGTTCTAGCATTGCTAGAATAGATTTACCTTGTATATGCTACTACATTTCTTAAGTATTGGGAATATTCTTATCGCCTACAGTTTTATTGTTGTCGATCCATCATTTCTCACCTAAATACTAGAATTTTTTGGGACTCGGCCTATCAGAAAGTATTATGTTATCAGATTCTCTATTGGATGTTTGCGAAGGCAGACTGGAGAACATACACGTTGTACGTCCCATAGAGAAGTAGGTTGTCAATCGCCCACCCCCTACTGGATGTAGTAGGTGGTCAAACGTGACCGGTTGTAAAAAAAACTTGGTCCATCTTTATTCCATTTCATACATGTATGAGGATCTATATACTGCTATCAAAGTGGATCCTAGTCTGTCATTACCAGCAATAGAATGGGAGGATTATTCAGCCAACCGAGGATTATTCAGCATAGGATTATCAAACTTGCTCTCTCTTTTTTGTGGGCAAGGCATGTATTTGTTATTAGATTCTTATAAACATAAAATAAAATAGTCTAATAGAAGTTTGTGCTAATTTGTCTATAAAAGTCTATAGTTGAGATTCCTATAAACAGAATTAACTTTTTAATGCCCGTGGAATGGAGTTGATAAAGTAAGTCACATCTGATATGTTTTCTAATTTTGCAGCAATTTGTTCGGCATATGGTTGCTTCTTGATGACATCTTTCTATCATAATTTTCTTTTATTTAGGTGTTTATATGCAATATCATGACAATTATCAATGGAATATGTGGAAAAACTTTTCAGCATAGTAAAGCTTATGTTTCTAGTTATATTCTCAAATTCATTATAGTGATAATTTGATATTTACATTGAGGATGTCCTTGACCCAACTCGGTGGAATAGGGCTTTTCGAAGTACTTTCTGCATTTGGAGAGATGGCCTTGGAACGGTTTATGTAGGACACTTTCCAGACATAAGAACCCTATTTACTGCTCTTGTTGTGAGGATGTGCAAACCAGTGATAAATATCATAGTCAAACGAATTCAGAACCAATCTGATAGTATTTACTGAACTCTAATGCCTGGTTGTTCTATCCAGCAAAACCCCGTTAGTTTCTTAAATTATACATCATGACTCACATGTTTTCTTTAATCATAAATGATTTTGGATGACTAGCTGTTGTCCCAGACGATGCCGAAATTCTATGGTTGGAATCAAAGATATTACTTAAATAATTAGGTTCAATTGTCTAGATTCTGGACATGATTGCGGCTGAAAAAGTCTAAGTCTAGTGAATCCGCATTTCTGATACAGTAGTTGGAGTCTTCTTGTCTGCCTTTACTACGTTCGCTCGTTATTCTTGTATCTGTTATTATATGTTTAATGATGTCATGGTCGTGGCTCATGATTTGACGCATCATGGATTTTCTGTTGCCAAATTGGAGTGGAGGAACCACGACAAAATCCAAGCAAAAAGAATCATTGTACTTCGGAAAAAAGAAATAAGGGGAAAAAACTATTCTTAAAAGGAAATCATGCCCTTAAGGGTGATGATTCTGATGAGAAGGGGGAGACTGATCTCTCCATGTTCTTCCCCAATTCGGTAACGTTTTTCCTAATAATTTTGTTCACAACTTCTATTGTTTTCAGTTTTTACCTTGCGAAGTGAATAAATTGCAAATGTTCAATGCATCCTGTTGGCCTGCTATGTCTCCCTTACAGATGACCTTGTGTTTTATTAAACGAGCATTAACATTTGTCTATTAGGATATATAAAAAGGTTATCTGTCCTTGCAACCCGGGAAGCTATCATAAGCAATGTTTCTATTAATATAAAGTTTATGATGCTCCGCGACCACTTACAATTCACCTTGACAACGTCGGAACTTCGGGGCAGTGTTGACGTTTACAGCTTGACCATCTGGGATTTGACGATATAGGAACTATGCGGTGTAGATGTTTAATGCCCTACTTGCAAGTCAGACCAAATTTAGTATTATTGTAGATAGTCATCGACTCAGGGTGACACAGTAAGAACTTTAGAATATATATGTTCAGTTCGGTTCACTGACATTTAATGATCTTTTCTTAAATCAGTTAACCAAATATTAAAACAAAAGTCAAACCAATTCAACGTTAATTAAAGAGTTTGCGTTGAACCGTATTACATGTTCTTCGGCTCCATCACCGTCACAGCTTGACGAACTTGGAATTCTGTGCTTAAAGATGGATCAGGTACAGATGGTTTATTTCCCTCCAGTTTAACATTCTCTTGATGGCAAGCTTGTTTGTGCTGCTTGATTGTCCTCTCTTTTTTAACATCAGGTCCCAGGTGGACCATGCTCATGCACTCATGCTTGTGATTACACGCATGTGCTCCATATGATTTTGCTCTGGATCTGCTGCAGTAATTGGAGCCTTTCTGCCTTTATTACTTCCTGTTCATAATCCCTTTTTTTTTTTATAAGAAAGGTATAGCTCTTTCCGTTCATAATCCTGTGGGTGTAATTTCTAGAATTTCTTCTATTCCATCAGAAGAGTAGCCAATGAATTCGAATTGCCACATCATCTATTTACATCAAATAATCTTTCTTCATGACATCATCATAGTGGTTGCCTTGTTGCTCGCCGCAACATTGCATTGCCCTCGTGTTGTTTGACTCTGAGGTTTCAACCAAGTAAAAAGTCCACATAATGATTGGCTCTGATTTGTTGCTGTCGCCAACATCAAAATAACTTGTTTTGAACAGGAAGAGGAAACAACAACAGAAAAGTGAAAGCTAAAAGAATCAAACATACAAAAAATTTCTCAATTCTTTTGATGGGAAATCATGTGCCTAAAAGTTGATGATCCACACAGAACAAAACCCATAAAACCACAAGCCCATTCCCCCCATCTAATCCCATGATAGAGATCTGAAAAGAAACCATCTTTTGCCCATTTTGTACTTCTAGGATCCTACACAACTAAAGGCTATTTCTTTGTTTTGACCTACTCTCTGTTGTTTCCTAACTCTACTAGTTAAAACTCATATTTACAAAGACAACATACAACCCAGTCAAGCATCAACATCATCCCATACTTAACATCTATCTACCCATCCATTTCTCACCCAAACGCAACTACTCACCACCCAATCCTCAGCTTCTGGGAGGTTGTGGTGGTGGTCTCAATCCAACTGCTGGCGACTGTGCTTCATCAGCATCAGATTCGCTGTCCGATGAACTCCTTGAATCCGAATCTGCAGCAAAACCAGCATCATGAAGCCTAGAAACATCAACAGAAGTGATTGAAATGTAACAAGTGCAGAGGCAAGTGATGGTCACTGCACATACCACTTGATGAAGACGACGAAGACGAATTACTACTGGAATCACTGGAGCTGCTCTCGTGCCCAGCATCCTTCTCGATCTCCACCGGAGGGAAATGCCCGGATGGCATCTCCTCATCGCCAATGTCGACATCCTCCTCGCCCTGCTCCCCTGCTCCCACTCTCCTGCTCTTCTTGGCAGCGGATTCAGGGTTATCTCCCATCAACACTGGAACCTGAACAAGGCAAAATCAAACAGGGGATGTATCAGATTCAAAGGTAATGGCAAAACCAAAATGCACAAATTTTATATATGGCAATGGCTGCTGTCTACTTCTCCATACCTTGTCCTCATTATTGTTGGCGAGATTGGAAGCAACGGGAATCGGGGGAGCAGCGGCAGCCATGATTGCTTCCTGCCTCCTCATTTTGCTCATGTTCTTCTTACAATTGCAGACGAATCGATCGAGGTCCCAAAGGGTCTCTGTGTTCAGGGTCTCGAAATCCAGCTCAATCTCACCCCCAGTCAACACCGCCGGTTCGGGATTATTCCTCCTCACAATCTGCAGCACTTGGGACATCTTCTCCTGAGGCAAGCTCTCCAACCCCACACTCAGCTTCTGCTTCTCCTCGTAGGTCATCTCTCTCTTGTTGGGATCCTTGGCCTTCGGCTTCGGTTGCTTCCCCATCATCGGCCTAGCACTCGGCACCTGTGGCGGTGGCAACTGCTGGGGCACTGACACTGGAGGCGGCGGTGGTGGTCGTGGTGTCGAAGCCTTTGCTGGCGGAGCTGGAGGCAATTCCACTGGAACATGGCTCCTCTGCCTCTCCAACACCCGCTCCCTCCCAATCGCCGCCCGCTGCTGCTTCTCGAACTTCTCCTGCGCTGGCCTGAAAAGCTCTTCAAACAAGTGGAGGAGCTTCTCCGCCATCATATACACATCGTGCCCTATCGGATTGTAGAGTAGCGCATTGTTGAACGTCAACCGGACATCTTCCGCGAACTCGACAGGCGACAGGTAGAGATTATTGCTGAGCCTGCTCTTCACCGTTCCGAGATCCATCGGCTTCTTGACGATCTGGTGGTAGTCGTGGAGCCCCATCCCTACGACGTCAACCGGCACATTGAACACCCACCCATGCTTGTGTTTCATGAGCTTCGTCAGGATCTGCTCGCATTTCTTGATCATGGAAGACACCAGCTTCTCCGATTCCCCCATTGCTGCCTCCACCACTCCCCCCGGCCGCTTCGCTTCATTAGGGGAAACGACCGACGGCCGCGGTCTCTTGCTACCGGAACCGCGAGGGACCTTCTTCTGCTTGGGCAGATCGGATCTGGCGACCGACGTGGAGTCGAAAGGGGGGAGACGAGAAGACGTGGCTTCGCGAGGCTCACCACCACCGTAGCTGCCCGAAGCACTGAAACCGGCAGATCTGTTGTTGCCGGAATGGAAATCCCTGGATTCGATCCAGCTCGCGACGGTCCGGACCCTCTCGAGTTCTCCCACGAGCCTTCGCTTCAAATCCCTCACCTCCTTCCTCGAATACGCAGAGACATTGAACACCACGTACCCACCCCGGCTTCCGCCAGGAGGCTCTCTCTGGTGGTTTAACCCGGGGAAATTCGACGGCTGGTGGCTAAAAGAAGAGCAATCCTCCGATCTTGGCGACAATTCTAGGGCTCCCGCGTCGCCCCCGTGCTTCTGGTGACTGTTAGGGTTGTTTGGGCCGGTGATTGCCGTGGCGTACGGCCTAGGGTTAGGGTTAGAGGAAGAGGATGTCGTGGTGGTAGTGGTGGTGGCGGCACCGCTGGCAGCTCTAGGGTTTTTCCTCATGTACACCTTCCGTTCTCCCCAGTGGTTCTCATTCCGGCTAGCGAACAGCGCGGAGGCCATGCAAAGATTACACGGGAACGGAGCTCTGCCGCCGCCGCCCCCGCCGGATCACACCATCTCCACCACAACCTAGGGTTAGGGCTAGGGTTTGGCCGCTCCGAAAGGGAAGAAAGACGGAAGGACACAGAGAAGACGAGGAGAAATACAAAAAAAAGGAATCGGCGAGGAATTGCCGACCCGAGCAGAAGGGAAGGGGGAAGAGGTGGAGGAGAAGAGGGGGAGATCACCGGTACTTAAAGGCGGCGAGATCTGCCCGTGCTGGTGCCGGGCTTTCCTCCGCCGTCGATCTCCGGATCGGACGAGCAGGGCAGCTATCCACCTGCCCGTTCTGCTGCCCGTCCCATCTGTCGTGGACGGGCACGATCGCCCCCTTCATCCACGTGGCAGATATCTACCAGGCGATCTCGACCAGGGAAAAGGTATTCCGAAGAGAAGGGGAGAGGGGCGAAGAGGGCCCCCCCGCTGGCGTCCCGTGGTGGCTCTTTTCGTTTCCCTCCATGTCACTCCCGTTTGCTGGATGAGGAGGAAGAGGCGCGTGAGTGCTCATGTGGAAGGTTCCGGATTTCGAGAAGGAGGAGATTTTCTTTGTGTTTGGAGAGTTGGTATTGGGCTACTTGGGGTTTATTAATGGTCAAGTCTGAATATGCTAGTTATTATGTCTTAATTAGGTAACTAGATTTGGTTGTGGATGTTTAAGGGTCCTTTAGAAATGTTTTTCTATTTTAAGTTTTTAAATTTTATATATTATTTTTCCGTTGTTTATATGTTATTTTTTTTATGTTAGAATATGCTGTTTCTTTCAAAAACTGAAGATTACTCATTTTTTGTATGCGTAGAAGCCAATGCTGTTTTATCTTTTATGATAAAAATTAGGTTCCAGAATATTGTTTATCATTTTTACACAATTTGTTACAACTTTTAGTATTTTATATTTTCTTTCATCTTAAAAAAACTTATTATCTAAAAACTAATCTTCTAGAAGCTTCCAAAAATTCCCCCAAATAGACCTTAACTTTTTTTTATTCTAAATTTTTGTACTTATTAGAATTCAAACATGCAACGTCCTAATTGAAGTTTATTGGTCTTTACCAAATGTTTAAATTTTGGTGCATCATTTTTTTATCTAGATAAAATTATAATGGATTAAATTACAGTTTATCTCCTTTAATTATTTGCATTTTACAATTTAATATCCTAAATTTCTTTTTGTCATAACTTATCTCTTTCAACTACCTCTGTTAAAAAACAAGATCACTTAAGTTAGATTTGAAGAGTTACTTCTTCTTCTTTTTTTGACAAATTTGCTCTTCTTTCATTTATGACCTCCACTATTTGCTCATGTTTGGATCCAAAATAAGTCATGGAATAAACCTATAATAGGAATTATTATTCCATTTAATTGTGTAAAAATCAAAATAAACTCGGAATAATAATTCCTATTTTGATTTACTTATTCCAGAATAGCTACTCTACAGGAAGGTTAAAATAAAGCTATTCCGCTACATTATTATGATATATGCATGTATATGGTATATTTATTTTTTGTTTAAAAATTAATACATATATAATATGATGTATACATACTTTAAATTAGATATATATCTTAATAGTTAAATTGATTATTATTATTCTATATATTTTTCACTTATTCCACTACTTATTCCACTTTTCATCTAAACAAGAATATTTCCTTGTACATACTTATTTATCTTTAAAAGAAAATCACTTCCAAAGTAAATAACAATACTATTAGAATACTAATATCACTTTCTACTCATTTCTATTTTTCTTATTCTACATCTAAAGAAGGGCTTCGAGTTTTTTAACTTATTATCTTAAAAAAAAAATGTTACATTTTACCTCCCCCCTCCCTCAACTACTTTTGTTAAATAATAAAACCATTCCATCAGGTTTAAAATGTCACATGACCTTAATAATATTTCTTTTGAATAAATTTATCCTTATTTTCCTTCCTTTTCTTTTCAATCATCTTCTAATTTTTCTACATGAAAAACCCTAAATCCAACTTCACCACCAAAATTTTCTCTTTTCACCTTCTTTTTAAAACCTTTTCTCATCATTTTTCTTGATAAACTGATGATCTTAAGCTTCGTTAATACCATAGGAAGATTTCAAACTTCTTCCCGATCATCAATCAAAGATCTCAACCTATTTCGATTGAAACAAATATTATTTGTAACTAAAGATAAAACAGTCAGATAAAATAAAAAACTAATGGCACTTACCCAAAATGATGGTTTATTGTAATTTATCATAATTGAAGGAAGTAAGTTGTAATAAAAAAAGTTTAAGGTATCAAGTTGCAAAATTTGAATAATTGAGGGAGATAAACTCTAATTTAATCCTAAAATGATCAATTATAGAGGATAAAATGGTCAAACTATAAAAAAAATTAACGTTGTTTATCAAAAAAGGAATTTGTTGTAATTTACCATAGTTAAGAGGAGTAAGTTATAATAAAAAAAAGTTCAAGGTATCAAGTTAAAAAAATATAAATAATTAAAAAAGATAGACTATAATTTATCCAATTATAATTCCACAAACACCCACAGATTTGTTGTGTTTTGCATTCAAACTGGATGCAAATGGCTTACAAACATGCCCAAAGGTTACATGGAATTAAGATGTTCCCTGGGAGACGTGAGGAAATAAACCGTGTTGGAGGAATACATGTAATTATTCTATGATTTGGAACTGTACTGTTGGGATATGCAAATTCTTAGGCATATGACGGTATATTTAAGACAATTTAAATGTAATATAAAAGTTAGGTGTTATGAGTTACATGGCACTTCGTTATTGTATTTCTATAAAAAGGATTAGGCAGGAGGCCGTCAAGTTTTAAATTTTACCTATGTTATCTACAAAGACATCATTAATTTTAATAAAACACAAGGATACTTTGGCGATACCCCCCCGGCACCCCAATTTATCCCATATTTTTACAAAACTTTTAAAATTTACTTACTTTAAGATTTCTTTATAAAAGCTTTGCTTTAAAAAACAAACTATATGAAAAGCTTTGCCATGGACGATTCAGACATTGCCGTAATCCTAGAAAGCTAAATATTGGGCTGGCCTTGGATTAAGTGGGCTTAATTTCATCAGGCTTTAGCCCATCAAAGTTTTCGGCTCCAAGGCCCGCATGAGATGCACGTGAAAAGATAACACAAAATTCCTTGTCGAGCCAAGCCCATGTCTTTTACCAGCTATCTCAAAAAACAGGAACTATAGGATTTAAGGATATAAAGCAACTTATAGGGTCAGATTAATATTAAATTTTATCATCTGAGAGAATATTTATACTAGCTTAATTGGGCATAGTGAACTTAATTTATTGTATCATACAACCCCATGGTCATTCGAACTGCTCCAAATTACTTGACTAACTAGAGCATACAATTTTCTCTTGTCTTGGAGAAGAATAGAAAGTTGGTTTAGCATCAACAAGGAGATGGAGTTGGGAGCATTTGAGAGGGAGGAGGAGGTTGCATATTCCGGTCGACGTACGTTTTGGAGTCTCCAAAGAAGTGACAAATCTTATCGATGATAGTGTTCGTTTGTCTTCGACAGGTCTCCCTAAAAAGTTCTCTTAGGTTGTGTTTAGTAACGATTAGAGGTAAGTTGATTATAGTGAAAAGTTAACTTTTTTCAAAAAATTGTCTCTCATAACTTTTCATTTTCAAAGTTTTTGGTGAGTTTAACACATGAGAAATAAGTTTGTGTTTTTAAATAAATTGGTTTTTTTTTTAATGTGTTTGGTTCAACTTTTTATCCATAAGTGATTATTTCTAATAAACTGTGGAAAATAATCATCACCAAGCGCTACCTATATATTGAACTGAAAAATACCAAATTGAATCGATAAATATCATTTGGTGGTCATGTGGATGTGAAATAAGATTATAAATCAAGAAATTTAAGAAAAAATCCTCAAAAAGTATGCATCTATACTATTTTATAGCTTTAATCGAACCAAATAGTCACATGAATCTTTTACGAATTAGACTAAAAAATGTCGAATTAAGTTAAACTCTTGAAGATAGAGATCATATGGTCCTGTGGATGTGAAATACAATTGTATTTCAAAGCAAAACAAATTTCAACAAAAATTCTAAAAAAATGTGTATCTACACTGACTCATAATTTTAGTTAAACTTAAAAAATCACATTACGCCTTTACAAATTAGACTGAAAAAAGCCAGACTAAATCAAAATCTATTAGATATAGATCTTCTTATTATATGGACGTGAAATATGATCACACCACATAGCAAGAAATTTTTAAAAAAAGTTCCTAAAAAGTTGTAACAACAACAATTTAGAGTTTTAATTAAGCTAAAAAAATCACATAAAGTTTCTACAAATTAGACTAGAAATTACTTAATTAAAGGAAAAACTTGTAGATAGAGATCATCTAAACATGTAGGCATAAATATGATCATATATCAGAGCAAAATAAAATTTTAAGATCTCCACAAATATATGAATATACATTAGCTCAAAAAATTTAGTCAAACTCAAGAATCATATAAAATTTCTACTAATTGGAATAAAAAATGCCAAATTGAATCCAAAATATCGTATCTAGATATCACTTGCTTATGCAAACAGGAACTACGATCTTCTTGCAAGGAAAGAAAATTTTCAGAAAAAAAACCTAAAAATGGTGTATCTACACCAGCTCGTAGTTTTAGTGAAACTAAAGAATCACATAAATCTTTGAAGAATTGAACTGGAAAAAACCGAATTACATTAAAATCTTTTAAATTGGTTAAAAAGACTTTAAAAAAATGTGTATCTACACTCCTTTGGTAATGTGAACATAAAATATAAGCGTAACTATAGTTAGAATTTTTTCAAAAAAAATCTTCCAAAAATGTGTATCTACAGTCACTCATGTTTTTAATAAAACTGAAGAATCACATAAAGTTTCTACAAATTGGATTGAAAAGGTTGAATTAAATCAAAATCCTCTAGTTATGAATCATTTGGTCATGTAGTCATTAAATGTGATCATCTTACAAAGAAATAAATTACAAAAAATCTACAAAATTTATATATCTACACTAGCTTACGATTTTAGTCAAACTGAAGAATCACGTAAAGCTTCAAATAATTGTATTGGAAAAGGTCAACTTACATCAAAAATCTTGTAGACAAAAATCGTGTATAAGCATCTTATAGAATAAGAAAAATTGTAAAAAAAAAATCTCAAAAAATATATATCCATACTAACTTACGATTTTAACCAAGAATCACAAAAAATTTCTATGAATTGGATTAAAAAAGACAGAACTAAGTCAAACTCTTGTAAATAGAGATCCTTTAATCATATGAATGTGACATACAATGGACATTAACTCAAAAATCCAAAATAAAATAAAATTATATCTACACTAACTCATAGTTTTAGTCAAACCGAAGAATCATGTTCAACGAAATGGACTTGGAAATGACAAATTAAATAAAAAACTTGTTGCTAGAGATCACCTAATAATGCGAACAAGAAATACGATCATACTACAAATAAAGAAGGTTTAAAAGAATTGCCAAAAATTATGTATCTACTCTAACTCATAGTCTTAGTTAAACCGAAGAATTACATAAACATTCTATGAATTAGACCGAGAAAATGTCGTATTAGATCAAACTTTTGTAGATAAAGATTTAAAAAAAAAAAATTAAATTCTACTTACCGGATGTCATGACTTTTTAAAACACAAATGAATGCCATTACCTGTTTAGACACCCCAAAAAAAAAAAAAAAAAAAAAAAAAAAATAAACA
>JAMKQA010040246.1:0-16680 GCA_024699735.1 Posidonia australis
GATTAAGTGTTTTATTTGCTTTTCAGTAAATTTTAATGGGTTTTAGTGTTTTATTGGGTCATGTGGGCTAGTGTGGGTCTGATTGGGACCTACGTGGACTAGGGTTTTGGTGGTCGCAACTAGAGCATCAACCGGAGGAGCCTGCTGCCAAATGACCTCAAAATTGGAGTGTCTACAGTATCCTTTCACACATTGTGCATCATCCACCAGTCTGTCATGCATACATACTTTTAAAATAAAAGACAATCCATGCTCATCTAATCTATAGCATTTGCTCTTTTGCTTTTGTGCACATCAATAACTTAAGCACATTAATAACTACATGCATCTATGCATAAATGCATCATCATATCCCAATGACAAAAATCGGAATAGCTAGCCTGCTTGAGAAAGGTCTATACCTCTTCAGTTGTTACTACCCCGACAATCTAGCGAGCGAGGGAGCCACCATCTGACCATAGTTAGGTAAAATGTCCAAACTCCCATAGGGACTTACACCTCCAGACGAAGATAAAATGTTAGGAGAAAGCATGAGTGTGAGCCAAAAGAAAAAAATAAACATATCTACAAGGACACTGAAGAAATAAGGAGACAAAAGTTGTACACAGAAGCTAGCCCTAAAAGAGAGAGGCAAGTAGGCCAACTCTACAATTATCACTAACCTTGGGGAGGAGTTGAAGCAAACATCCAAAGAATCCAAATGACCAAAGGGACTAGCCACCCCTCGCACATAATTGCAGCAACCCCATCCAAATTCAGATGCCCATTACCCCCAAGCAAGGGTTAAAGCGAGCCTACAAGCCTAAGAGGGAGAAAACAAATGACCCAAAGTCAAAAAAGTAGGTTTAAGTCCCCAAGAGTTTGGCACGGAGCCTAACCAACCGAATCATCCATTCTAGAGAGCCACCCACAGCCTAGAAGTTCAGGTAGTGTCTTGTGAATAAAGGTCTTCTCCTCTTCTCATAGCAAGCATCATTAGCATTCTAAATCCTAAGGGTGATACAACATGACACTATCATTCATGCATGCATTATTTGTTTGCAAGGTCTCGCTAGGTCCTTAACCAGGGGCATGTCAGCTGCTCTTTGGTCAAAGATCTGGCAGAGGATACAGTACACCAGGGAAATGTCAGCTGCCTTTGTGGTGATAGCCTTCCACATCAACCAAGGGCATGTCAGCTGTCCTTTTGGTTGACTCTTCTTGGGACAGTATCTTCATCTAGAAGATGTTGTCTACTCCATAGCTCAAGCCCAAGAACGAGCATAAATAGAAGCCATATCATTCCAAGATCAGAGTAAAGTCAGAATATCAGTACTCCCCTAATTAGCAAGCAAGAACACAATCTATAAGCCAGTGCCAGAGTCAAACTTTCCATAAGTCAATTAGTAACACAACAGTGAATTTGGAAAGTTGTCAAAAATCATCAAGCAAGTCCACCTTATTCAAGGAGGAAACAATACCCTCGTGAACTCTTTATCTAGCCAAGCCCCATGTATCAATGCGGAATCTGAGCAACGGTTTCCTCGGATCAACCATCATTGTCCTATAGCACCGATAGCCAAGTGAACTGGCAAAGCAGTGACACAACGAAGCAAGCAAGCTACAGACAAGACAAACCTCTTGGCTAGAAAGCAAGTTGTAGATAGTATTTATCCGTTTTTCTCATGACTCCTCTAAGTCCAAAGGAGATCCGAGTCGCTAATTCCTTGAGTCCTAGGACCAACTTTTATCCTTTTCCTCGTGACTCCTCTAAGTCTAGAGGAGATCCGAGTCGCTGTTTCATTGAGTCCTAAGAACAACCTTTTTTTTGCAAAGCAAAAGAGGGCAAGCCCTCAAAGGTATATTGATATATTCAAAAACATCTATTACATTTCACACTATCTAGACTGTAACCATGCCGGCAACAACCTCGAGCGTGGTGCAAAAGGCCAAAGGTGCGAGGGTCGGCAAAGTCACTGCAAAACAATAGAAAACAAATGATAAAAATGAAAGAGTCGCCACCTAGTCTACTTGAAAATGGGAGACGAAGAAAACTGTTTTAAAACATTAAAACCATGCCATAAAAACCAATGGAAAAGGTCAACATGAACCAGAAAATGCGCAAGGATCCTTGTTACGCACGAGGAAAATATTAGGCACCCTCGTGTGCCCGGAAATTAGTCTTTCATGGGTTTTTCGTTTACTTATATGAAATGTTGGCTTTTCAGCCTGTTTCTGTACGCCCAAGGGCGATATGTCATGCAATGCTACATGGAAGTGGTGCCTTATGCTAACATGAGTAGAGAGACTGTAGGATGTGTCCTAATGCTAAAAGAGGTCACCCGAGTGGTGGATCACAAACACCGGTGCAAAGATATTGCACGGATATAACCACGTATCCAACAATATCGGTTGGCTAACGTCCTCGCTTTGTTATATGCACAACCTATGCTACCATGCACAAAAATGGATGAAAACAAACTGGAGTCATCCTAATATATCCAAGAAGACACCCAAAGAAAACCAAAGGCAAAGCGAATCGGAAACCATGCTAAACACCATGCCAAAAACCACTGTGTGCAATGAAAAACAGGCAGGTGCGCCTGTGTGGTGCGCTAGACTGGTGCACCACCTATGTGCTCTACTGATGTGTGCCAGAAAAGTGTGCCAGTGAAGTGATATAAAGACTTGTAAATATGCATAAAACCATCTAAAAACGTATCATGAATATCTAAAACTTTCGATCACATATGAGTGAGTTTTCCCCTATTCCACAAGGTCATAAAGGAAAGAGGAAACCCAAGAAAGCACGATATGGGTCTTGTGCTCAAGGGCTATATGCCTCACACATGGCCACACAACCCTACTCTGAATAAAGCTAATGGGTTTCAGCCACGCTACCCGGTCCTGGATCATGGATTGTTGCATAAGAGCTCCTCAAATAGGAGTCCATGGGGCAACCAGTTCACCAGACCCTAGTAACATGCTGACTATGCTAGATGCAAAACTAAAACAAACAGTACTATCACATGCTAAAATCGTGCACACAAGAACATGACATATCAGGGATAAAACATCATGAATATCAAAGTCCAAGACAATTGGAATAGCATGCAGATTATGATGCAAAGTTGGTTGCCTGCACCCTGCGACCAGGCTGGTGCGCCTAGATGGTGTGCCAGCTAGGTGTGCCAGCCTGGTGCGCCAGCATGGTGTGCCCTAAATACTCTATTTCAAACTGCAGTCTGGTCTCAGAGTTTGGACCAAATGTATGCAACTGAACAAGTTACTGACCACCCAGACCATTAACCTAGATGCCGGAGAACTTAAATATGATAACTAAGCAAGCATTAAAACCCTTCTATCGTTCTCTCCTCAAGTTATGCATATTCATGGATTACAAGGGTTGTAGCTACTGTTGATTGATTTTATGGGTTGTGCAGTGATTTCATTGGCTTAATGATCATGCAGAAATGATAAACATGTAGAGAGGATGATTTACAGTTCATTCCATAGCTAGTGGCTACATTGGATCAAGATTCATTGTTAAAATAGAACCCTACAGTGCAGAGATCATTATGACACAGAAGCAATAAGCATATATGAAGGAGCATCCAAAATATCACAAAAGGCAAGAGACAACATTGCAATATAAACCATATATCAGTTTGGTTGCATGCTTTATTCCGGATATGATCTAAAACACCTACGTAGAGATAGGTAAAGGGCCTTACCTTGCCTAGGGTGTCTCCTCCTTGGATGGCTCAAGGTATCTCCTCCTTGTTGCCTTGGATTCAGCTGGGAGTGTTCTAGGATGCGAGAAAGTGATTTGGGAATTGAGGTGTAGGTTGCTGGAGTGGGAGACTCGCTAAGAGATGGTAGGTAGCTCAGCCAAGAATTTGCTAAGAGAGATGAGTTGCCAAGAGAGCCAGAAAGCTCCTTCAGGGGGACCTTTTAAAGAGAAAAGAAAAGGGTAACTCCTGGGATGCAAAAAGCCAACAACCTCGCATAGATTCATGAAGAATATTCGCGAGTGAGGGTTACAAGCATAGAAGATGGAAAGCCAACAGCCAGCACCCTGAAAAGTGGTTGTGAGCCAGCTTTGTGCGCCACAATAGTGTGCTAGCATGGTGCACCACCATGGTGTGCCTACTTGGTGCGCCAACTTGGTGCTCCATTGTGGTGCTCCACGTTGGTGCTCCCACCTAGCTGCTAGACCATAGGTTTGGGGTCGGTTTGTGCGAGGATCTCTACCTAATTAAAATGTCGAATAAGGTTCAAAAGTAGTTAAGCTTGCTACATCTAAAGCAACATCTTCAGGAGGATTCACCTACGAGCTGCCTCAAAATCGGGGTGTCTACATAGACATAAGTCTGGCATAAGTAAGCGAAACAAAGTGTGCCGTAATCACAAAAAAGATACCAAAAAAATCATGCACAGTTATGCAAAATTAGTAGTCCAAGGCGCTGCTTGACTGCCCAACTGCAGCTCAAAAGAGAGGAGACATGACACCAAAGGATATCTGGTGGCCGAGCTCCATGATCACCATCAAATATCCTAGCATTCCTCTCCACACTAAATGTAGTAGATGCCTCCTCTAAGTCCTTGAGTCCTAGGACTAATTTTTATCCTTCTCCGTCGCGACTCCTCTAAGTCCAAAGGAGATCCGAGTCGCTAGTTCCTTGAGTTCTAGGACTAGCCTTTATCCTTTTCTCACGACTCCTCTAAGTCCAGAGGAGATCCGAGTCACTGGTTCCTTGAGTCCTAAGACCAACCTTTATCCTTTTCTCGCGACTCTTTTGAGCCCAAAGGAGATCCAAGTCCCTGGTTCCTTGAGTCCTAGGACCATCCTTCATCCTTTTCCTCGCGACTCCTATAAGTCCAGAGGAAATCTGAGGCGCTAGTTCCTTGAGTCCTAAAACCAGCCTTTATCCTTTTCCACGCGACTCCTCTAAGTTCAGAGGAGATCCGAGTCGTTGGTATCTTGAGTCCTAGGACCAGTCTTTCTCCTTTTCCTCATGACTCCTCTAAGCCTAGAGGAGATCCGAGTCGCTGGTTCCTTGATTCCTAGGACCAGCCTTTATCTTTTTCCTCATGACACGTCTAAGTCTAGAGAAGAATCGAGTCCTGTTTCCTTGAATCCTAGGAACTGCCTTTATCCCTTTCCTCACGACTCCTCTAAGTCCAAGGGAGATCCGAGTCGTTGGTTTCTTGAGTCCTAGTGTAACACCTGTAAAATTGATTTTGTAATTATTTACATTTTAATGAATTTATTCTTGGATGGATGTTATTGTTCTAAGGCCCATTGTGTGGTTTTGTGCATTTGGGCTTGGGTCTCGTGGGTCAGCTTCTATTTGCATTTCCCTGTGTGTTGTTTGGCACTATGCATTGTGGCACTATGCATGTGGGGCCCGAGGGTGGGGTCCATGTTGGGCCTACGTTCGTGGGCCATTTGTTGTGGCTAGTCGTTGGTTGGAGTGGTCGGTGTGCTCGTGCCGGGTGTCGGTGGCTGAGACGTGCAGGTGAGCATGCTTCCAGCTACTACGTGCACTGGCTTATAAGCCGCCCACACCGCACTCCCCTGTCACTCGTCGTCGTCTTCTCCTTCTTTTTTCTTCTTTTATCCAACTCCTCGAGCATGCTTCTCTTCTTCCCCACCTTCCCTTCCCTTCCTCCCCACTCCTCCTTCTCCACCCCCTTCTCCTTACACTCATTCTCCCCTGCCTCCTCTGTTCCCTTCTTTTGCACATCGACGAAGAGAGAGAGAGAGAGGGAGAGAAGCTGAGGCACTTGGGTGGCTCGTGGTGACCTGGGAAGCTCCAGAGCGACATCCTAGAGGTCGTGGAGTGGCCATTGTCGTGCGGGGCCGTCGGAGTTTGCCGAAGTCAGTCGAAGATCGTCGGAGCTCGTGTCAGGTACGTATCTCCAATCCCTGTAATAAAGAGAATGAAAATGGTAGAAATTGATAGGGTTGCATGAAATCTAGATAAATTTACATTCCTAGAATTTATTGTGATTTTATGAGAATTTATGGTGAATTTATGGGTATTTATGCGAGTGGTTGCGTTTTGGGTCCTTTTGACCCTTCAGCCTTTGCAATTTTATATCTTGATGCATGGTGAATGGATTTTAGTTTTGTTTGTTGGGATTTGGAGTAGACTCAAGGGTCTATGACTTATGTTTTATGCAAAAGTTTTGGTGTTTATTTAGGGGATCTGATCGGAGGTCCCAATTGGGGTGATTTTGGACGGTAGGGTTTGCGTCATTTTCTGTGTTTCGTAGAATTCGGCATACCGAACTATTTCGATATGCCATTTCTCTATCATATTAGGTCCTTTGGTCGAAATTCGATCGTCCGATTTTGGACGGTCACCCGAATCAAGAGATTTTGGTTGACCGAACAATTTTCTATCTACCGAATTTGGCCCTAGTGTTGACTGTTGACCGAACTAGATCGACCTAACCAAAGATTTCCGACATACCGAACCTATTTTCTAGCATGCCGAATCAGGGCCCGAATAAGTTTATAAAATCTGATTTCTGAGGGTTTTCTGGATTGGTTTGTTTTGTCCCATTGAGAGGGATTATGGGGCGTCAGTGGTGATCTCTTAGGACCCCTGATGCACCATTTTGCCAAGGTTTTGGATGAGTTTTCAAAGATATGAAAATAATTTTGGAAAGTGGATTTCAAAGAAATAGTTGGCCTATTTTGGAAAATGTTTTCCTAGTTTCTTGTGTGCGGGCCAAGATAGTGTGGGACTGTGTCGTCGGGACCAGGGAATGTGACGACATTCTCGGGTGGTCGGGAGCCACTCCCTGGTTGAGGTCGGGGGCCGAGATACCTAAGGCTGAGGGGCGTCGGGTCCTAGAGGTATAAGGTCCCTTGGTCGTCTCAAGGCTAGAGTTGGGTTCCACGGGTTGAGGTGTCTTGTGGCATGACAGGGAGGTATGATACTCCTGCTGTCGCTGTGGACACTGAGGCTCCGGTGCCATCAGGTGTGGGAGGCATAACACTCCCTCTTGAGCACCATGTGTGGAGGACGCCGTGAGGAGGTGAACCCTGTGGTGGCTAGTGCAGGTGGGACACATGCCCCGTAGCTGGTAGCATCCTAAGAGACATGACAACCTTCCTAAGGAGGGGTTGGCTTTGTGAGGGCTCTCTAGGTAGGGAGGATCGTAGGACGGTGATCGCTCCTACACAGGGTGGCTTCATCATAGCAGTGCAGAATGTTGTGGTAGCTCCTTGGCGGACTGCGTGTAGCCAGAGTTTGGTTGCCTGCCGCTGGGCTTCCCGATTCACTGTGTGTGGTTTTGGCCATTGAGGGCCTTTACTTGTGGTTTTGGGCTAATAGAGCCTCGTTTGTGGTTTTAGTCGGTGTGGGCCTAGTTCATGAGGTTTTGAGAAATAGTTTGCGAAATGAATTTAAAAGAAAAGTAATTATGATTTACTTCTCATGATTTCATGGGGTACGTACTGGGTGACTCCTGTCACTCATGTGTTTTTCTTGTAGTTTTTGTTTGCAAGTGCAGACATGCCGTTGGTTTAGAATAGTGCATATAGTCTGGAGTCTCCTAGCCGCACATAAAGGTTCCTGGTAGTTAGATATTTTCTGTTTCGCTTTAATTTTTCCGTAATTTAATTTGTTTTAAATTATTATGGAAAATGAGGGGCGTTACACCTAGGACCAACCTTTATCCTTTTCCTTGCGCCTCCTCTGTGTCCAGAGGAGATCCGAGTCGCTGATTCCTTAAGTCTTAGGACCAACCTTTATCCCTTTCCTCATGACTCCTCTAAGACCAGAGGAGATGTGAGTTGATGGTTCCTTGAGTCCTAGGACCAGCCTTTATCCTTTTCCTCGTGACTCCTCTGAGTCTAGAAGAGATCCGAGTCGCTGGTTCCTTGAGTCCTAGGACCAACCTTTATCCTTTTTCTCATTACTCCTCTAAGTCCGAAGGAGATCCAAGTCATTGGTTCCTTGAGTCCTAGGACCGACCTTTATCCTTTTCCTTGGAACTTCTCTAAGTCCAAAGGAGATCTGAGTCACTGTTTCCTTGAGTCCTAAGATCAGCTTTTATCCCTTTTCTCGTTACTCCTCTAAGTCCAAAGGAGATCCTTGTCGCTGGATCGTAGAATTCTAGGACTAGCCTTGATCCTTTTTCCTCATGACTCCTCTAAGTTCAAAGGAGATCCAAGTCACCGGTTTCTTGAGTCCGAGGGCCAACATTTATCCTTTTCTCTCGTGACTCCTCTAAGTCTGAAGGAGATCCGAGTCGCTGGTTTCTTGAATCATAGAAGCAGCATTTATTTTTTTCCCTTGCAGCTCCTCTAAGTCCGAAGGAGATCCGAGTCGCTGGTTCCTTGAGTCCTAGGACCAACATTTATCCTTTTCTCTCGTGTCTCCTCTAAGTCCGGAGGAGATCCGAGTCGTTGGTTCCTTGAATCCTAGGAACAACCCTTATCCCTTTTCCTCATGACTCCTTTAAGACCGGAGGAGGTCCGAGCTGTTGGTTTCTTTCATCCGAGGACCAACCCTTATCCCCTAGGCTAATAACTCTAACCATCCAACGATGAGTCTGTTAACTCATCACAGGGCTAATAATCCTAACTATCTGGCGATGAGTCCATTAACTCATCACCAGGCAGGTAACATTGCCTACTCAGGTAGCGAGCATGTTAGTTTTATCTGGCAGTCTCCTTCTCACGGTTTCAAAGTGGCCATTGACCTATTACCCAGCATTTCACAACAGTTTATGACTTTTTTGTCTGCATTAGATTGTATGAAATATTGTTGTGTGGAACAAAGTGATTTGTCATTCTGAGTATTTTAATAATATTCTGCAGACTTGAATCAAGAGAAGTTGTAGCTCCCCTATTGGTCATGGGTTTCCCTACGATGGTCTTATCGATGAGTTGCTTAGATGTTCTCTGGACATGGATTGGAAAATTAATAGATGATAATCGTGAAAAGCTACGAGCTTGGGGAATCTCCTCAAAATTCTTAGACATTGCAAATGTGGAGGTCTCCCATTACTTTTTGTGTGCAGCTGTTCGGTTCTAGAAGCCTACAAACCACGTATGCCGCTTCAGAGGAATTGAATTGACTCCTACTTTGGAAGAGGTCCGTCAGGTGTGCTGTCTACAGAAGTTTCTTGAGCCCATTGTATTTATGCAGCGCGACGGATACTCTTCAGTGCTGAGTGAACTGTCTAGCCTATCAACCGGTGATTGTGGTCGTCAACTTATCTATACTGATGGGCAATCTCCCATGCTACAACTGACTTACTTTGACAAGGTAGCCAAGATGTGCACCTCCCTAGGCGATGAGTTGTGGCTGAGAGGTTTTGTCTTCTGTTTTTTAGGTGAGCTGGTGTTTAGCCATGGCTGAACAGTCATGAACATCATGGTTGCCAAGATTGCTTTGGCAGTGATAACCCCTCAAATAGACCTAACCCCAGTTATCCTGGTAGAGACTTACTAGACCCTAGATCGGTCATTACGACGATGCCGACATTTCTATGGTCGTAGAGCTTTTGTACATGTATGGTTGGTCGCTCATCTAAGTGTATAGGTCTTATGCCCTCAATGGTCAACCTTTAAATCTTATTGCCAAAGTGGTCATGCTCGCACACTCACATTAGTTCGCAAGGAGTATGAGCGACTAGAGAGTTTGACAAAAGACAAGGTGACCTAGCACATCATTCCTTCGACAACTCATAACTTTGAAGCTTTCTTCAATAATATTGACATGGAGCTTCTCATCCTCCCAAGACTAACCGGTGATGTTGAATATCATCCAATTCGTGTGATGTGGCAGTTCAGCTATCGACAAGATTCTGTTGCTCAAAGACTGATGCTAGCTCGTTTCCAGGAGTACCCCCTGAGCTCTTACGCTATGACTGAGGAACTATCATGCCTACTTAATGGCTCCATCCGATAAAGCGATCTTATAGTCATAAATGGGAAGTGTTGTTCAGTTGATTACAAAGCCGAAGCGGAAGAAACCTGTGGCGCTGTCCCGAGTCCTACACTGTTTCCCAAAGCTAGAGGCTCTAAGTGGTCTAGAGATAACGCAGACTCTTGACATTTGTGTTATACTACTTGTTGACTGCATGCTGAAATAAGTGTAATCACTTCATTGTATTCGACTACTATAGTAAGTTCATTGGAACACATTTGCCAACTTGTTTGGATGCTTGTGATTGACAGGAAGTCACCATTGCAACAACATATGCTCAACTATTTCAAATTGTTGCCCTTTTCTACCTATCGACTTGGTGCTGGAGTCTACCTGACTAACAATCGAGAATATCGTTTTGTTGCTTAGGCCTAGACAAATGAAGCCATCATAGGCTTCTGTACCAGGTGGGGCAGAACACAATCTATGTTGCTTGGACTTGCTCAAGTCGAACAAGTGTCATTTCTATCCTCTTCTAGGCCGGACGAGGTCTAGATGATCCCATCCTAGATTCGCTCCAGACGGACGAATCTTGGTGCCACTTACACTATTTTCCTCATCATTAGAGTGATAACCCTAACTATCCTGCAACGAGTCCGTCAACTTGTCATCGGGCCGATAACCATAACTATCTAGCAATGAGTCCGTCAACAAATCATCAGGGTAATACCCCAAACTATGTGGCTAACGACTGTCACATTGCCAGAAGCAAGTTGATACCCTAAACTATCCGATTGACGACAGTCACACTGTCAGGAGTGAGCTGATAATCCTAACTATCCAACAACGAGTCCGTCAACTCATCATCAGGCTCATACCCCAAACTATCTGGCTGACAACTATCACATTATCAGGAGCAGGCCGATAACCCTAACTATTCGGCAATGAGTCTGTCAACTCATCATCAGGTTGATACCCCAAACTATCCGGTTGACGACCGTCACATTGTCGGGAGCGGGCTAATAACCCTAACTATTTGGCAACGAGTCTGTCAACTCATCATCGGGTTGATATCCCTAAACTATTTGGTTGACATCCGTCATCAATCTACCCTCGGATGACAAGTTCGATATCTTGCCATGCATCCTTTCGGTCCAAAAGGTCTGTCGTTTGCCAAGTCCCCTTATCGTGCGACAAGCTCGATAGTTTTGTTTAGACATCCCTTGACATGAGTCAGGAAATCCCTCATACTCCCCACCGTAGGCTGGTGGACTACCCACTCATCATCAACATCGTCCCCATACATCACCCGACATCAAGGTCAACCCTTGCATCCACATCATGCATGGGCCATGAGTCATGACTTTCAGTGCATCCACGTAACAAGTGCCTCACAGCCCCACAGCAAGTACCACTCTCCCATGGACTCAGGTGGGGTGTTTTGCCAACCCTGTGCATCGATCTCGATTCCCTCGACCTCGTTTCGGGAGGGGCATCTGTAGACACCCCAATTTTGCACTCACTTGCTAGCAGGCTCCTCTAAAAAGATGCTTTGGTTGCAACCACGAAAATTGTAACTCTCAAACCTAAACCCACACATGCCCATTCAGGCCCACACAAACCCACTTTGACATAATTTAAGCAAAAACCCATAATTAAAAGTCAAAACCATACAAAACTCACTTAAATCATCAAAAAACCCAAATTAATTAAGTAAAAATCCTAATTAAAACCAAAATCAAATAAAATCCAATTAAACCATGTAAAATCCAAATTAATTAAGTGAAATCCCTAATTAAAACCAAAACCAAATAAAGTCAATTTAAACCATTTTAAAATCCAAGTAAATTTAGTGAAAACCCTAATCCAAGTTAATTAAGTTAAAAATCCTAATCAAAACCTTAATAAAGTAAAACCCAATAAAATCCAGTAAAAATTAAATCTAATGAAAAAGAAATCCTAATCCAAACAAAAATCAAACAAAAAAACCAATGAAATCAAAATCTAAATCAAATCCCTAATAAAAACCAATTAAATCAAAATTTAAATTAAACCCCTCATTAAATCAAGTAAAAAACTAATTAGATTTAAATTAAAACTCAAATGTAAAACTTTAATCCATTTAAATTTAGAAAAACCTTAAAATAATAAAATCCAAATTGACCCTAATATAAAATCACATAATTAAACTCAAAACCCTAATAACCCTAATTTAAAGTCAATTAATTAAACTCAAAACTTTAATTAAAACCCAAAAAATCCTAATCACTTAATTAAACTCAAAACCCTAATTAAAATCCAAAACCCTAATTAAATCACTTATTCAAACTTAAAGCTAAAATGCAAAACCTAAACCACAAAAAACTTAATTTAAAATCACAAAAAAAGCTAAGATAAACAAAACCCTAATAAACCCAAAAATCTTAATTAAAATCACTTTACTAAACTTACTGAAACCCAAAACCCTAATTACAAACCAAAAACCCTAATTAAAACCACCTAATTAAACTTGAAACCCACAATTTACTGGGGCGTTGACTCCTAGGATTTCCTCTTCCTGCCTTCGGCGGACTCTCTTTCAAAATTTTTGCGCGGGACGCTTTGTTTGGAACGGGCTGGGCTGCCTTACATTAGATCCAGGCGGCTTTAGTCCTTCCCTCCTCCCCTCCTTGTAATCGGTTTGGCTATGCTATATGATTTTGGGGTCTCCTAGGGCTCGTTTTTCTAGGTAAAAAAAAAAAACTTGAAACAATAAAACCCTAAATCCTAAGTAAAATCATAAAAAAAACCCAAAATAATAAAATCCAGAAAATCCTAATCAAATTAAAACAATAAAACTCCAAATCCTAATTAAAATCCAAAAAACCCTAATTTAAAATCAATTAATTAAACCTTAAATCACAAAATCAAAAATTTAATTAAAATCACAAAACCTAAATCTAAAACCCAAAATCCCATAAAAACAAAAACCTAAAAAACCCTAAAAATAGAAGCCCAATTGCTAGGCCCAAATTCAGCCCATAGCCCATTCCCCTCTCAATCACAAACTTAGGAAAGTAAAAAAATTAATGCCGACCATCACCGGCGATAGCCCGTAATCTCCGACATCATCCCCAACGATCCCGAGATCTTCAGCGTCCGAATCTCAATCAACAACTGTCCAGGCATGATCTCCGCACGATCTCTGGCCAACTTCCTCCAGCACACTCTTGATCCAACAGTGCTGGTCCCCTAAGGAAGAGGATCGACGGCTGGAGAAGGCTTCACTGGAGTTTAAAAGACTCGCCGCCGACAGACATGAGCCCGGCTCTTCCAGTGCTTAAACACCACAGAGAGGACCCCTTTGTGACCCCAAAAGCCAAGCCATTTTCCCCACATCTAGAGCTCCCTCTCCAACCATTTTTTTTCAACCCTAGAACCCCCAGCCACCTTCGCCGGAGTAATCTTCCAGAGGAGTGCCACTGTCCAGTCGTGTTAGGAGAAACAACGACTGCCTTCAAGTATTTCCCTCCTCCTCTTATGCTTTAATCATGCATCTTTAGGCCTAGAGAGCTTCCCCAGCCTTTTATTTGCTTTCCACTGGAGATCTCTGCCCCTACGTGTTGTCTCCCTTCCCTCCAGTGGTGGGTTCACCACCACCAGCGAGACCGTCGGCCTCCTAGGTCCAAGCAAGGCCCCACAGACCTCCTTAGTTCTTCCTCCTCCTCATCGTTGAGTTCCCATCACACAAGAGAGGACCCTTAGGCCTCTCGTGCCTGAGAGCGCCGCCGTAGCTCCATCGACCGCCGTCGTGATGTCCATTGGTGCATTCTGGACACCCCATCCACGCACCACCACCTCAAGAAGCTTCACCTCATTGCCAAAGACCTCCTCAAACAGCCACGTCGTCGTCCTAGACTCCAGAGCTCGGTCTCCACCTTTGTCAAGACTGTCGCCGGAGCCCGCGAAAGGGAGAGCACTCCAGCCCATTCTAGCCTCGCTCGCGACTCCCCAGAGCTTCGCCGTATCGTCCTGGAGCTTCTCCGGTCCTCGCAGTGCCGTTCCAGCCGTAGCATCGCCACCAGCTCCATTGCCGTCGTCTTCTTCCTTAGCACCAGCCGACCCCTTGCTGGAGCCAAAGATGGGGGAGAGTCTCAGGCCGCCCCAATCCTATCGTCCTCGCCGGAGAACTTTGCCTAGCCTCCCTCTAGCCTCGTGGACCATCACTGGAGCTTCTTCGTTGCTGTAATGCCGTTGGTCAGTCGCTAGAGTGAGGACACCGACGATCCACCAATAAACTTCGAAGAAGGTAGGATTAGTGTTAGGTCCTTTAGTTTTATGTTTTTCACAGTTAGGTCCTTAATTCTTTACTTTTAGGTCCAATTTTTTGTGTTTAAGCCCCAACAGATTTAAATAAGTTTTATTTCTTTTATTATTCCTGTAAAACTTGCATATGACCCCTACATGTCTTATTTTCTTCATGACTAGTGCATCAATATTATTTTCTTCACACTTAAGCCCCCTTAAATCATGTTTTCTTTGCAATTAAGTCCTGAAGTTTTGCATTGAGCCTCCAGAGCTTTTTAAAATGAGTTTTCCCTACGAGATTTGCATTCAAACCCATAAAAGACTTTAAAATCACACTGATCATCATAAAAGTCTAATTTTCACCACATTTAAATCCTGGAAACTTTGCATGAAAGCCCATGAATTCATGAAATACAGTTATGAAGTGTAGGAAATTTGCATCCAAAACCTTAGAGTAATTTTAAATCCATCATTTAGGGTTTTAATTGTTTTCACACCCATTTTTGACAATTTTCACTTCTTTTAATTTTAATTTTGCACTTAAATATAATTTTCACTTAAAAATCATGTTTGCATTGTAAAATGATCTTTGATTTCATATTTTGGTCACATTTGCACTTTATGTGTGAATTTTGCACATTAAACCTTGAATTCTCTGGAAATTACCAAGATGCAATTTTCACACATCTCACACCACAGTGCCACATTTTCATTTAATCCATCATCTGTACACTAAGATAAAAGTCATTAAATATACTTTAATCAATGTTTCCCATTTGTCGTGAATTTTGCATTTTAGTCCTTGATCTTGCCCTTTAACATGTTTACATCATTTTCTCGTATTTAAAACCTTGTCCCTTTCATGTTTCCTTATAAACAACATTTTTCTCACATTTTGCATATATTAGACCATGCATCATGCACATGCATATATTCATCATACTTAGTCATGTGAAATTACCCAATCGCCCTTGTGCCATCAATTCATGCACATGCATGTTAGTTTTTGCACTAAGTCATGCATAATCTCTGCATAAATCATCCCTCTGCATTTTCTACACATATAAGTATATTTTCATACATTTTACATGGTTTTTTTTCAATGCACTTGCACATCATTCCATCCTTTTTAATAAGCTTGCATTCTAAGTGTTTTTCTGTGGAATTTTCTCCGACCTGTTTTCAGATTCCTTCACTTGATATTTGATTTGATTCCCTTTATTCCATTTTTTCGATTTGATTTGGATTTCATTGCCTGAGGGCATACATTAACTGACCAAAAGGCCCACATTGGCCCAATTGCGGATTATTTTCCCTTTTTTTATTTTTATGACATTTTTTAGGATTCTGACAATTTGGGTTGACCCCACTTTTGATCCTTTTGATATCAGTATGATTTTCTAGAACATTCTTTCTAGAAACATCGTCATTTCTTATGATTTTCTTCATATGTCACCATTTACTTGTTTTACTTGGACTTCTTTGCAATTTTTTCATTTTGATTTCCGTGATGTTTTCTATGATTTTGATGATTTGGGTCGATCGCATTTTTGATTCTCTTAAGGTTGGTGTGATTTTTTAGGCCATTCTCTGAGAAAACATCGTCATTTCATGTGATTTTCTTTGTCAATTCATATTTCACTATTCTGTCATTTCGTATGGTTTTCTTCCCAATTTTCGCATGCATCTTGCACATCCATCCGGTCTTGACTTGGCATTCATATTAGCATGATTAGTACACAATTTAGGTTTACAAGCGAATCGAACTAGAAAGACCGAGTTTCTCAAGCGCACGGGGGTGCCTAATACCTTTCTCGTGCTTAATAGGAATCCTTACCCATCCTCTGGTTTGTAGACATCCGGCACGGGGGTGCATTCATCCTTTTTTGTGGTTTATTTGTGGTTTTCCTCTTCTTTCCCTTAAAATTCTAGGTGGTGACTCCGATTTTTTCATTTTATCTTATCTTGCACCTTTGTCATTTTGACATGGCTGTGGCCTCCTCCCTCTGATACGACTCCACATCGAATTCTCGGGTGGGCATGGTCACTCCTGAATAGGGGGAATAGACTAGTAACTCATCCCATGCCAAGGCCATTGAACAAGAAAATTGGGACTACCCTTCTTAGACTATGGGTGGACTCAAAAGAGGAGAAGATGCATGTCCTATATGATCATTCATGCAAATATGCTTGATATTTTTTACTTGTATTTTTATTAAGCCAATAAGGGAGAATTGTAATTTGTCTCTAGTTTTACCTATGCTTCATCTTTTACTTGGTGAATTTTAGATTAAGCTAGTTGGTGGAAGCAAATATGTCTTTACTTTCCTTAAAATGGCAAGCGTTGAATGGTAAAGAAACATCCAAACAAGGCAAGCTGTTGTGTCGAGTGGTGAAGAAGAAAACAGGAATACGAACGATGCTCACATCCCAAGCATCCAAACCCTCCCCCACAGATGAACCTCACATGAAACCCTAGATCTGGAGAGAAGAGGGAGGAGTTCTCTCCATACAATTG
>JAMKQA010040247.1:0-16699 GCA_024699735.1 Posidonia australis
CAAAGAGAGGTTACTCAAGAGAAACAAAGGGTCTTGCAAACGAAAAGCCTCGAATATTCGTTGGCACATTCGTTTGCAAGGGTAACAGCCCGGAAGATGGAAGGTCAGCAGCCAGAACTAGGTGCCTGCTTGGTGAGCCAGTGATGTGCTCCTACTTGGTGCACCACCTTGGTGCGCTTGGTTAGTGCGCCAACTTGGTGCGCCAACCCTGCTCAGATATTTTGATTGGGGCTCTGGCTAATGGGTTTGGGGCTCTGTTCAAGGGCTGATCACATCCAAAGCAACATAAGGACACTCATTCCTGGGTCACCTCAAAATCGGGGTGTCTACAATCTCAATTTCTCAAAAAATAATTTTCAAAATCATTTTCATGCATCAAAGATATCTACAAAACTCGCACATTAGGTGTCCACAATAGACCACCTTGATGGCCAACAAAACACCCCATTATAATCATATAAAATCACTCGAGGAAAATCACCTGAAACCTTTTTAAAACAGCTTAAAGGCCTGGTTCGGTACACTGAAGTTAAACGTCGACTAAACATGGCTTAGGGCACTAATTCAGCAGGGTGAAAAGCCAATGGTCAATCAAAAATTCCGGATTCGACAAACTGAAATAGATCAGTTGACCAAACCAGGTCATAGGTCCATACCTAAGACCAAACCCAACAAACCAAATAGATTTGGTTGGCCGAGTTTTGCATCAAGGGGACCATTTGGGAGCAATAATGGCCCACTAAACAAAAATGGTATCCTGATTTCTATGAACCTAGAAAAACAACCTAAGCCCTAAACCCAAACTTCGCTCGAATTGGGAGTGAGGGGTGGTCTAACCACAAGTAACCATAAAATCCACGAAAACTAGGAATCATAGGCATGCAAGTCTACTACAAACCAACACAAAAATCACCATGATCCATCGATCGTAGCTCAAGATATTAAGTCAGTGACCATGCCGGTGGAACCCTTCCACGGCTCTCCCCTACAGAGTGCATGGATACACACGAGGAGACCCGATATGGTCACGGTGAAGATGGTGAATCTGGAGAAGAAGACTGGACTCGGAGACACCAAGGGAAGATAGAAAGGATAAGGAAAGGAGTCACCACCTAGTATTTTAATGGAGAGACAAGGAAAAACAAAAACACAAGAAAACTGGGAAGCAAATAAGATGCAGAAAGCATGGGTGTGCTCCGTGCCTAATGGATAATGCACAAATGAATGCAGGCCAGAGAAAGGGTAAGGATTCTGGTTACGCATGGGGAAGGAATTAGGCACCCCCATATGTCCGAGAAAACTCGGTCTTTCTAGGTTTCGTACTTGTCAAGGGCCTATTAAATGTGCGCTTGCTTATTCTGAATGCTTATGCTAATGATGATTGAAAATATGCCAAATCAAAAAGAAAAATGAAATAAAGGGAAAAAGTTAATCCGAGGGTCAAATGTAGGCATTGAGAATGCCGCTTTATTGTACGCCCTTGCGAGATGAGGAAAATTGTGAAAATCGAGAAATTCTCGGAAAGCGTCTCGCAAATCAGCGAAAATTGGGATAAATCCGAGAAAATCAAAAAGGGGAAAATAATCCTCATTTCTGGATCATGTCGGCTTTGATAGCCTTTTACTATACGCCCATTGGTGATGGAAAGCCAAATCAAGTCAAATGACACGAGAAAATCGGAAAGAATCCAAGAAACGGCGAGAAAACCAAGCTCGTAGCGAGGTAGAAATGCATACGCAATGTAAGGAAGAAAAGGCAAGAAAACTTGCATAAAGAAGTGCAACAAAATGTGCAAAATGCATGTATGAGTGTGATAATGAAAATTCCTAGGGCTTTTACGAAAAAATCCAAATTTTGAAGCCCACATCATCAAAAATACATAGGTAAACACATTCTAAGCAATTATGAAGAAATATAGGGTCAAATGTGCAAATATGTGCATTCCTGGCCAATTGATGTTTCCTAGGAGTTAAAATGCAATTTTGCCACTAAAACATGCATTTAATGCAATTCAGTGGAAATACAGGGTAAAATATGCAAGAAAAAGGATTCAAGAAAGTTTGAGAAAGTTTCAGGGGCAAAAAGGTTAATTTACCCTAGAAAACAGGCATTCAATGTGAAATCTATATAGTGCAGGGCTAAAATGCAATTTAACCAGAGAAATATGCATTCAGGAGAGTTTCTGTGAAGTTCAGGGGTTTAAATGCAATTTATCATAGAAAAATGTGCATTCAGAAAGGTTTTAGAAAAGTTTAGGGTCTTTTATACAAGAATATTGGATTAAAAAGTATGAGAAGAAACCCTGGGGGCTTTTGCTAAACTTTAAAGCCTGGAAAACACTATTTTAAATGTTCAGGGGGAAAAATGCAATATTTTCAGTTTAAACTTTATTCAAACGATGTTAAAAAAATGATAAAGGACCTATATGAAAGAAAAGGACCTACCTGTAATAAAAAAGGACCTAAATGTAACAGATGAATAGTTTCGGTATTTTATTAAAACAAAATATTTTTTAAGTTTTTAAAAGACAAAAAGAAGATCGACGGCCGCCGGCAACGAAGATCCGCCGCGGCTGACTGCTGGAGGTGTCAAGGGAGGCTTTCCTGTGGTTTGATCTAAGACCAGACTCCACGAGAAGCGAGAAGAGAAGAAAGGGGGTAGATCCAATAGATCGGATCAATGGCTCAACGGCTAAAGTGGGCTGCTCACCCCCTCTCGTGACGGGCCCTTCGGCAACGGTGTCGGAGAAGAAGGACACTGGAGGAGGTGGCGTGGCGCTCCTGAGGTCCAGGGAGCTCGGGGAAACGATGAGGATGTGTTTCCCCCCTTCCTCAGCGAAATTGCATGCTCGAGCTGGTCCCCCGATCAACCTCGATGGCGTTCCGACGACGGCGGTTGCAGAGGAGGTCCGGAGCTTGATACACGTTGTTGGCGGCTTTGGAAGCTCAGGGGCACGCCGTGGAACATTCTTGGGGTCTTGGAGTAGCGCAGCGATGCTGGAGGCCTGCGATCAGAGGTGGTTCGCAGTCTTCATCTCCAGCGACGGCGGGGTGCAGCATCTCCGGCGACCTTTGGGTGGAGCCTTCTGGGTGTGATGAAGCGGCACGCTAGGGAGTGGAATAGCTAGAAGAAGACTAGGGGTGGAAGAGAGGATGCTTGGGGGCCAAGACCGTGCCCTGGACCAGCCCCCCCACCCCCACCTACATCGTTGGAAAACGATGACGGTGAGGTCCGGGGAGCAATTCTGACCTCTAGATTGATCGGAATTGATCTAGAAAGAGAGAGGGGACTCTAGGAAGCTATATTCAAAACTAAATGGGGTTGGAGGAGAGCGTACCTGGCCTAACGACACACGTCCCCCTCCGTACCTCGCTGGAGCATCTGAATTCTCCTCCTCTCCTCTCCTCTCCTCTCCTCTCCGCGAGCTCCTCTTTCTCTCTGGAACTCTTTCACATTCTGAATTCTCTATCTCACTCTCGCGAAAAGTCACCAAAACTCTACCTCTACCCCTCCTTTTATAGGTGGAAAAATACCAGCGACCCAACCCATTAACTAATCCTAACCGACCTAACAACCCAGTAGCTAACTAACTAACTCACTAACTAACCAAACACTCCCCTAACAAACAAACAGAAACCCAAACTGCTGTCTCCTTGCTCGCCAACGAAGATCAACGGCGGCCTGTTCATCCAGCGGCTAGCCCAGTGGCTCTGGCTACTCTGGCTCGCAGTGGCTTGTGCTGGAGGAGCGTGGACTAGTGGCTAGTGAGTCCAGTTGGAGAAATCGACTGCTGGAATGGCTCAATGGCTGATTTTGTGAGAAAAATGGGTGTTGGCTTGCGAAGTTACGATTTTGGTGAAAAAATCAGTGAATGAAGAAAAAATTGAAAATAAAGAGGAGATGAGGGGGTGTTGGGTTGGAAGAGAAATAGAAGAAAGTGGGTTGAGTTGTTGTGGGCCTTTATGGGCCCAAAGTAGGCTAAATTAGGGCAAAGTAGGCATTCATGGGTCTTATGGGATTAAATGGGTTTTCAAGGGTTCATTTTTTATTAAAGGCCAGATAGGTGCTTCAGTAAGGTGTGCCTGTCTAGTGCGTCAAATAGGTGCGCCAACGAGGTGCACCTGTATGGCCTCGAATTATGGCTCAGATCATTTATTGTTGGGTTTGGCATTCTTTGGCTTTGGAATCATTTATGATTAAAGGCCCAGCTACCACAATTTCAGTCTGCATACCTGCAAAATCAGGGTGTCTATAGATGCCCCTCCCTGAGCGAGTTCGGAGGATGAGTGGGACAGAGACCGATGCTCAGGGTTGACAAAGACACCTTGCCAAGGCCATGTGAAAGTGTTAGCTATCGGCAACCAGCCAGTAGTCGGCGAACACACCAGAGGTCTTGTTGCCATAGCCGAAGCCAAACATCAAAGAAGACAACGCAGATCACCAAATACTAACAAGTTGACGACCAATCAACTCCTAAAAGACACGACTGGTTATCATACTTGTCAAGAGGAGCGCCGAACAAGACCCACGGTGCTTGCTGACCAGGAAGTGACTTGTCACAAAAGTCATTCGGGTAGTTCGGGCTACCAGCCCAAAGGAGGGATGGAACAAGGAGAGTGGGGAATCCATCGGGCATCACAGGGATTGCCCTGGTAGTTCGAGATACCAGCCCAAAAGAAACGGGAATACAGTTTGCTTTGATTCCGTCCATTCGGAGCAGCACTCAAAACAAAAAGAGGGGCACTGTGGTTCGTCCAGATGGATTGAACCAGGGATGGGAACATCTATACTACATCCAGTATTGTAGACAGGAGAAAAGTGGAGGACTTGATTCCATCCATCCGGATAGGAATTCAAAGGCGAGAAGGCAGCTCCGAGGTTCATCCGTCTGGATTGAACAAGGGAAAGAAACATCTAGACTCCGTCTGGTAGTCTAGAAGAAAGAAAAGGAGATGCCTTGAATCCGTCCGTCCGGACAAGAATTCAATGACGAAAGGGTTCCAAGGTTCGTCCGTCCAGATCAAATCAAGGAAAGGAACATATAGACTCCATCCGGTAGTCTAGAAAAGAAAAAGAGAGGCCTTGAATCCGTATGTTTGGATAGGATTTTGAAGGCAAAAGGGTTCTGAGGTTCGTCTGTCTAGATTAAACCACAGAAATAAACATCTAGACTTCGTCTGGTAGTCTATAAAAGAAAAGGAGATGCCTTGAATCCGTCCGTCCGGATAGGAATTCGAAGGCGAAAGGGTTCCGAGGTTTGTCCGTCCGGATCGAACCAGGGAAAGGAACATCTAGACTCTGTCCGGTAGTCTAGAAAAGAGAAGGAGATGCCATGAATCCATTCGTCCGGACAGGAATTCGAAGGCGAAAGGTTTCTGAGGTTCGTCCGTCTGGATCGAACCAAGGAAAGGAACATCTAGACTCCATCCGGTAGTCTAGAAAAGAAAAGGATATGCCTTGAATTTGTCCATCCCAATAGGAATTCGAATGCGAAAGGGTTTCGAGGTTCGTCCGTCCAGATCGAACAAAGGAAAGGAACATTTAGACTCCAGCCGGTAGTCTAGAAAAGAAAAGGAGATACCTTCAATTCGTCCATCCAGACAGGATTTCGAAGGCGAAAGGGTTCTGAGGTTCGTCTGTTCGGATCGAACTAGGGAAAGGAACATCTAGACTCCGTCCGGTAGTCTAGAAAAGAAAACGAGATGCCTTGAATCCATTCGTCCGGACAGGAATTCGAAGGCGAAAGGGTTCCAAGGTTCGTCCGTCCAGATCGAACCAAGAAAAGGAATTTCTAGACTCTGTCCGGTAGTCTAGAAAAGAAAAGGAGATGCCTTGAATCCGTCCGTCCGGATAGGAATTTGAAGGCGAAAGGGTTCCGAGGTTCGTCCGTCGAGATCGAACCAAGGAAAGGAACATCTAGACTCCGTCCGATAGTCTAGAAGAAAGAAAAGGAGATGCCTTGAATCCGCCTGTCTGGATAAGAATTTGAAGGCGAAAGGGTTCTGAGGTTCATCCGTTTCGATCGCACCAGGGAAAGGAACATCTAGACTCCATCCGGTAGTCTAGAAGAAAGAAACAGAGATGCCTTGAATCCGTCCGTTCGGATAGGAATTCTAAGGCCAAAGAGTTCTGAGGTTCGTTCGTCGGGATCGAACTAGGGAATGGTACATCTAGACTCCATTTGGTAATCTAGAAGAAAGAAAAGGAGATGCCTTGAATCCGTCCATCTAGATAGGAATTCGAAGGCGAAAGGGTTCCGACGTTCGTCCGTCCAGATCAAACCATGGAAAGGAACATCTCGACCTCGTCTAGTAGTCTAGAAAAGGAAAGGAGATACCTTGAATCCATCCGTCTGGATAAGAACTCGAAGGCGAGAGGAGGTGCCTCGAGTCCGTCCATCCGGATAGGAGCTCGAAGGCAAGAGGAGGTGCCTCGAGTCTATCCGTTTGGATAGGAACTTGAAGGCAAGAGGGTTTAACCATCTGTTTAGCCAAAAGGATTTGCCAAGGGGATCTTATTCAAGTATTAGTGCACCCTTGATCGTCACTACTATGGGGAATGTCAGTTGAAATAGCGTATTGTCCTGCTGCAGTTGTTATCCTGTAGGAGCCTTTATGTGGTGAATGTCACTCCTCAATAAGAAGATGCACTGACCATCATTTGGAAGATAATTTGTACCAAGCATTCTCAAAACAATCCTTCTTTCCACAAAACAGCTTACATGCCCCTTGGCGAAGGCTTTAACTCAGTTACGTAGTAATTTGATGTTCTGTTAGGCGCTTGATACATGATCTTCAACCAAAAAGCAGCTGGCATGCCTCTAGTCGAAAATTCTGGTTCAATTACATTGTAGCTGATGCTTTATATGTGACTTTTGACCAAAAAGCAACTGACATGCCCCTAGTATTGGACTGGTTGGGACATCACATGAGGGCATGGGGTCTTGGAAGCTAGACTGTAACTACAGATGTTCCGTGAACCACTAGAATACTTGAGACCATCACTAGTCGAAGCAAGTGATCCATTCATCAGGTGACTGGAAGCATGTGCACCCTCATGCCATCTTGTATTGTACTTGGTAGTCAGATGGAATTGTGGCAACTCCATGGAGGCTTTCGATTGGGATTGTAGTCTGCCTCTACCTGGTATGTTTAGGATGTGTTCGGCTCAACCGTGGTGTTTTGATAGCTCTGTATTTGGCCGTGCTACTGTAGGTCATTCTCCTGATTGTATTGCCAAATTCAGGATTGTCGCGTAAAGTCCACAGCCATGCTGCTGTCTCCGTTAATCATTTAATGTGTAGGTCCTGATCAGAGAACAACTAACTTGCCCTTGACGTACCAAGTTATGGATTATGTGATCCCAGCTAGAAAGCAGCTGACATGCCCCTAGCATAAAGGTGTACAATGCTCTGAAGTCAGATCCGAAGATTCCAAGGCAGAATGGATGCCTCTGGCATTGAGCCATGCTACCCTGGGAAGTGTTGGGCACCACTTGAGGATTTGACTATGACTGTAGGCGTACTTTGAATCACTGAAGTGGCTGCGGCTGATTTCTGTTGAGGTCAGAGACACATTTTTTCACTGATTGGAGGCATGTATATTCATCCACTGTCCTGAGCTATACTTCGATGGCAGGAAGTAATGTGAAATCGTAGTCTGTCCTAGGCTGGCCATTCTCTGTTTTGCTACTCACTATGCCATTGTCTTCTGGCTGCAAACATGTACTTGCCTGTGTTGTCCTCAGGCATCCCACAAACAATGTTTACCACACCTGAATTGTTGTGGAGGATTTGCTATCACACTGCTGACTCTACAGGTCCGTGTAGCACATACACTAACTGGTGTCCTAACTGTATATGCACTTTAACTACTAAGGAGCTGAAATGCCCTTGGCTAAAAGCACTTGGCAAAAGTCCTATTGAACTAGTCTATACGCAAACAAAACGATTGATTCTAAGCAAGGCTATGATGATTATTATTATTGTGGACTCTACTATTGTGAGCAATTTAGTTATTTAAGAATGTCCTGTTGTTTGATCAAGAAGTGCATGCCTTGTGATTTCAGTTGCTTGTTATCTACAGTCGTTGCTTTGCTTGTTCAATGAATTTATTATCTGGATTGTTTGCTTGTTTAGTTTACTTGTTTGTTTGCCCTCAATTAGGTTGGAAAGTTGTATGCCTGTTAGAGGAGGATGACACCTTCAACTCAGTTGCCACTACAAAGACTCGCAAGTCTTATGGTGGCTCTCATTGGGTAGTGGTGGCACTCAAGCTCACTATAAGGTAGCATGATGGTCCTGGCTCCATGCCAAACTCTTTAATGTTTTGCACCTGCTTTTTTTCTTTTCAACATCATTGTCTTTTCTTTTACTCCCTCACCGACGTGCGGTTTCACTCTAACCTTGTCTTGGAGGTAATAAGCACCCGATCTATTCAGGAGGCCTTTATTGACAGAGGGTGGGTCAATCTCTCAAAGGTATGATTTTACTGAGTGCATACTCCGACTCCTCTCCAATGTATGGTGAAGGTAGAGCTACAGCGCACGCCTCTCACTCTTAGGCTGATTTCTGTCTTCGCCTTGTATCTTCTCTATTCTTTTATGCCCTTGCGAATATATGTTTCCTTGTTTTGGCTCACACTCTTAGTCACCCCTAACATTTTATCTCCCTCATGGAGGTGTAGGATCCTTGCTGAGCTTGGACATTTTGTCCAGCTTTGATGTTTGGTGGCTCCCTTGCTAACTTGATTGTCTAAATAGTGACAACTGAGGAGGGAATAATCCATTCTGACATTGTCAAGCTTTTCCAATTTTTCATCATCGGGCAGAATGTTATTGACAAGCAAACTACCATTTTTACTTGTTCTTGATGTTTTTCTTGTTTTGTGTTTTTTTTTTCTTTTCCAACTTTTGTGCTTTTCTATATTTTTTTGTTGTGTTTTTGTTTATGGTGATGCAAAAAGAGAACAAAGAGAAAGGATACAACTCCAGTCCTTGTTGTTGTTGTTTGTCAACGCCATTCGGGTTCAAAGTAACTCCTAGCAGTGCCACTGGAAATCAGAATCAAGGTAGGTGCATTAGAAGCTATCAAAACCATTATTGGAACTGAGACTGTCACTGTGAATGTTGAATCTGCTGGTGACATTAAAACTACATCTCTGTCGGAGTTGATATCTGCTGTGATGGCTATCTCCTACTTGATCCAGGGTACTTGCACGTGCTGGGTTTGATCCGTGCATGGCAAACTGGCAAACTTTAGGTTAGGCCCCCCCACAAAGGAACAAGAACAAGTGTGACACACATGAGTGTCATCGGACAGAACTGAGAAAAGAAAAGAGGACAAACTAGGCAAAGGAGGAACAAGAACAAGAGTGGCATACACATGTGCTGCTAGATAGAAGTAGAGAGAGGACAATGTAGGAAAGAAAAGAGAGGCCCGATGGATTCCCAGGGAAAAACTGAGAGAAAGGGGAAAACCCCTGAGGTTCCAATATCCTCGGAGCTTGCAGGCTCAAACACGGTAAGGTCGTCTATTCTAGGGTGTGCACATGTGTGCAAGCATGTGTGCAGGTGTATGTGTGGGCTGCCTCCTACGTGTTAATAGTGATGGTGTTACGGTCAATCAAATCCTGGACAGCATTCCAGAGAGTGTGACACTTGTTTGTCGAATGCCCACGTACGCGATGGTATTGACAGAAAAAGTTAGCCTTATACCACCTTGGAAGTAAGTCCGGTGGTGGGCAAGTCTCTGGTAGCCGCAACTATGGGAAAGATGTCACTCAACGAATCCCTGAGTGGGCTGAAGTCTCTTTCCTTACAGCGAGGCCGCCTTTGCCGTTGTTGTTGCCCTTGCTGAACTGACGCAACGAGACGCGCCGGTTCAACGGTGGTGTATGGATGTGTAATGTGTACTGAAATAGATGCTGGTGATGATGAGGATATGGATGCAGGTGTTGTGCCTTGTGTGTCAACAACAATAGTCCCACTGTTGATCAAAGTCTAAATGACATCCCGCAAAGTGTAGCATTTATTAGTCGAATGCCCCAAGGCTCGATGATAATCGCGGTATACGCTCACGTCGTATCACCGAGGGAGTGGAGTTGGTGGGGGACGTAGATCTGGGAGTCTCAGAAGTGACACAACATGAGGAAAAGCAGCGCTCAGTGACTCGCCTAGTGCAGTGTAGTCACTTTCAACGTGACGGCCTCGTTTCTCCTTAGGTTGGTATCCTTGTTGAGCCAATGCGACGTGAGGCACTGGCTTGATAGTGGGAGGTGTGTGCCTAGTGTGCGATGATGACCTACGTGTTGGGACTTGATCCTGATATTGAGGTGGTTTTTGAATATGTTGTGCTGCGTGTGGTGTTGAACGTGAGAGCAACAGTTGCGGCACCGATACAGCTCCGGGTGACGGACTCGAGAAATGTTGTACTCTCACACAACTAATGGGTTGATTCCTAGGTGACTTTGATTCATGCTATGACCAATGCAATTGTGATGCAGGAGGCAGAGATAACGCCCCCATCACCGGAGCAGTGTGATATTGAGGCGATGGTATAGGCGATAAAGTAGTGGGGTGAACCTGCAATGCTATAGTGGTCTGCACTGGAACCTTAGAGGTCGAAAGAGGAGGACTCTCAACATGATCAAGAGAAAGGGCCATGCGCTCGAACCCTCGGGCCAAAGCTCTTAGTTACTAAGCTTGTTTGGCCGAAGACCCATCAAAAGATAGGTCAGAGGGCAAGAGCGGAACAGGAATGGTCCCTAAAATTGATGAAACCGCAGCTGATTGAACACCTGAAACAGGAGGGCCCGAGAGATAAGGTGCAGCTGGCGAAACTTCCAGGACCCGCGTGGTTGTCACCGCCGTTGAATCAGTGACGGGCCCTAGACCGACTTCTGTTCACCGCTATCCCGGAAGAGGAGATAAGGATCCTCCATGATTCCCAAATCGGGACGCACAGAGAGAAGATGAAGCGGTCAAAGTGTGAGAAGGAGGATCTGAGAGTGGGACCCCCTTTAAAACAATAACAAAAGGCTTACAGGTCTGCGGGGCCATGGCTAATCGCAAGCGAAATAAAAGGAGTTGCGGTAAAGGACAAAAGCACGAGCTCTAAGATGAACTACTATCAAAAGTTACCAATAGCTTGGAAAAGGCAAGAGAAAACAACCACGGGAAGACGTCCGCAACGGAGACACCCGAGGTCCTTGCTGAGGACCTCGCAACAAAGTACCTAAGAAAACAAGCAAGAGAAACAGGTATCAAAACCTGGACAATGACGCAAAGACAAATGCGTGTTATTACGGTGGCATGAATGGCACACATGCACATGAATGCTACTAACATGCTCTCTCTCACCATGCATGTCCCCCTTGGGGTTGACCATGTGGGACATGGTTTTGGGTTTCGACTTTGGTCAGAAAAGTAGGTCCCCGTTCTTAAATCCTGGCTGAAGCGCAGGCAGTGAACGGGTGGTGCGTTGGTGGCCTCGTCTCCTGCAGTAGCATAGAGTTGTACCCTTTACTAGCACTGACACGACCCCAGACAAAGGGGGACAAACTAGCAACACGTTTTACGCCAAAGCTATAGAACAGGCTACTAGAATTGTCCTTCGTATACTGTGGGTGACTAAGAAGAGAATATGCATGCCCTATATGATCAATCATGTGATATGCTATTGTGTCTTTTACTTGCGTTTTATTAAAGCATAGGGATTTGTGAGCATTTGTCTCTAGTTATGCCTTATTATTTGTTTATCTGAGTTTGTGTGTTTTATTTTAATTAGATGGGGAGGAAAACATGTCTCTACTCTCCTAATCATGGTAAATTCAAATAAAGGAAAAAACACACAAGCATGGCATCCAAACAAGTCAGACAAAAGGCATGAACATGGCATGTGCTGGTGTAGTGCTCAAGTAGGTGAATAAAAGCAAGTATTGACAAAAGCATGAATTAAGTCATGTGCATGTGCAGTGGCATAGCAGTAGTGTAAAGAAGGCAAAAAGGCATGTTCAGTCAAATATGTACAAGCAAACAGAACAAGGACACAAGCACAACATATATAGACCAAAGACAAGTAGGGAAACTAGAATGAAAGCTAGAATCTAGTTATCCCCAGCGGAGTCGCCAGTTCTTGTGACCATGCCGGTGGAACCCATGCACGGCTCTCCCCCTACCGAGTGCGTGGAAACACACGAGGAGACCCGATATGGTCACTGTGAAGATGGTAAATCCGGAGAAGAAGACTGGACTCGAAGACACCAAGGGAAGATAGAAAGGATAAGGAAAGGAGTCGCCACCTAGTCTTTTAATGGAAAGACGAGGAAAACCAAAAACACAAGAAAACTGGGAAGCAAATAAGATGCAGAAAGCATGTGTGTACTCGAGAAAACTCAGTCTTTCTAGGTTTCCTACTTGTTAAGGGTCTATTAAATGTGTGTTTGCTTATTTTGAATGCTTATGCTAATGATGACTGAAAACATGCCAAATCAAATAGAAAAATGAAATAAAGGGAAAAAGTTAATCCAAGGGTCAGATGTAGGCATTGAGAATGCCGCTTTACTGTACACCCTTGGGCAATGAGGAAAAATGTGAAAATCGAGAAATTCTCGGAAAGCGTCTCGTGAATCAGCAGAAATTGGGATAAATCCGAGAAAATCAAAAAGGGAAAAATAATCCTCATTTCGGGACCATGTCGGCTTTGATAGCCTTTTACTGTACGCTCCCGGGCGATGGAAAGCCAAATCAAGTCAAGTGACATGAAAAAATCACAAAGAATCCAGGAAAAGGCGAGAAAACCAAGCTCGCAGCGTGTCAGAAATGCGTACGCAATGTAAGGAAGAAAAGGCAAGAAAACTTGCATAAAAAAGTGCAACAAAATTTGCAAAATGCATGTATGAGTGTGATAATGAAAATTCCAGGTGCTTTTGCGTAAAAACCCAAATTCTGAATAAAAATTGAAATTTTGAAGCCCAAATCATCAAAAATACATAGGTAAACGCATTCTAAGCAATTATGAAGAAATCTAGGGTCAAATGTGCAAATATGTGCATTTCTGGCCAAATTGATTTTTCTAAGGGGTTAAAATGCAATTCTACCACTAAAACATGCATTTAATGCAATTCAGTGGAAATACAGGGTAAAATATGCAAGAAAAAGGATTCAGGAAAGTTTGAGAAAGTTTTAGGGGCAAAATAGTAAATTTACTCTAGAAAACAGGCATTCAGTGTGAAATCTGTAAAGTGCAGGGCTAAAATGCAATTTAACTAGAGAAATATGCATTCAGAAGAGTTTCTGTGATGTTCAGGTGTTTAAATGCAATCTATCACAGAAAAATGTGCATTCAGAAAGGTTTCAAAAAAGTTTAGGGTCTTTTATACAAGAATATTGGATTAAAAAGTATGAGAAGAAACCCTAGGGGCTTTTGCTAAACTTTAAAGCCTGGAAAACACTATTTTAAATGTTCAGGGGGCAAAATGCAATATTTTTAGTTAAAACTGTATTCAAACGATTTTAGAAAAGTGATAAAGGACCTATATGTAAGAAAAGGACCTATTTGTAATAAAAAAGGACCTAAATGTAACAGATAAATAGTTTCAATATTTTATTAAAAGAAATTTTTTTTTAAGTTTTTTAAAGAGAAAAGGAAGATCGATGGCCACCGAAGGTGTCAAGGGAGGCTTTCCCGTGGTCTGATCTAAGATCAGACTCCACGAGAAGCGAGAAGAGAAGAAAGGGGGAAGATCCAATGGATTGGGTCAATGGCTCAATGGCTAGAGTGGGCCTCCCTCCCCCTCTCACGACGGGCCCTTCGGCAACAGTGCCAGAGAAGAAGGAGGACACTGGAGGCGGTGGCATGGCACTCCTAAGGTCCAGGGAGCTTGAGGAAATGATGAGGATGACTTCCCCCCCTTCCTCAGCGAAATTGGTTGCTCGAGCTGGTCCCCCGATCAACCTTGACGGCGTTCTAGCGATGGTAGTTGCAGAGGAGGTCCAGAGCTTGATCCGCGTTGTTGGTTGATTTGGAAGCTCGGGGGCACGCTGTGGAACATTCTTGGGGTCTTGGAGAAGCACGGCGATGCTGGAGGCGTGCGATCAGAGGTGGTTTGCAGTCTTCTTCTCTAGCGACGGCGAGGTGCAGCGTCTCCTGTGACCTTCGGGTGGAGCCTTCTGGCAGTGACGAAGTGATGGGCTAGGGAGCGGAAGAGAAAGAGGAAGACTATGCGAGGAAGATAGGATGCTCGAGGGCCAGCGCCATGCCCTGGACCAGCTCCCCCATCTATATTGCTGGAAAACGGCGACGACGAGGTCCGGGGAGCAATTCCGACCTCTAGATTGATCAGAATTGATCCAGAAAGAGAGAGGGGACTCTAGGAAGCAATATTCAAAACTAAATGGGGTTGGAGGAGAGCGTACCTGGCCTGACGATGCACGTCCTCCTCCGTAGCTTGTCGGAGCGTCTGAATTCTCCTCTTCTCCTCTCCGCGGGCTCCTTTTTCTCTCTAGAACTCTTTCACACTCTAAATCCTACTCATTTACTCCATTTTCATGCCATTTTATAGGAAAGGCATGAGGTGCGTGTTGGATCAAGAGGCTTCTTTAAAGTGGGTGAATAAAGAAACTAAGTGTTTTTCAATTTTACTTTGTGTTTTTCAATTGCATGCACAATTATATCAAATGAATTTCGAGTAACTAAATAAACATTCATAGAACAGATGAGAAACAATAAAAACACAAGTTATTTATAGTGGTTCGGCCAACTCCAGCATAGTCCACTCCTCAAGATTCCCTTGAGATTTCCTTTGAAATTAATCAAAAACTTACTTGATGATGGATTCTTCGCCAATTCTGCAACCAATGGATCCTTCTCTCAACTAGAGAAAGTTGCAACTCTTTTACAAAACTTTTCTATACAACTTCAAGTAAGCATTGATCACCAATCAATAAATCAAGCTAATGTGTGCGTGAAAGATTAAGCTCATTGAATTAACTCTTTTGGTATCTAGGGGAATAAGCTTGGAAACTCTATTCAAATGGGAATTGGGCACCTTGAGCTAGAATACTTGACAAAGGATGTTAGTGAAGCTTATGATTAACTTCTATGCTTTACATGTGTTTAGGGGTCCTCTATTTATTGAATCATTTGGGTTAAAGTAAGTGTTAAGCACCTTAGGGTTTCTCTCTAATAGATACAAACGACTACTGATTCGGCATATCGAAAATCACCGATTGACCAAAAACGTTTCAGCTGCCAACAATGGTCGACTAATTCAGCATTCTGAAATTTTTCAGTGTGCCAAATGGGGTCATGGTTGTAAACCCTTGTTTGCTTTCAGTTTCGGTATACTAACCCGATTCGGTTGACCAAAATCAATTATGAACCTAAAATGATTTGTCTAAAGTTCTACTTAGGTTCAAGTTAATTTCTTGAACACCTAATGTAACACTTGTAAATTCATTTTGTAATTATTTACATTTTAATGAATTTATTTCTAGACGGGTGTTACTGTTTCGAGGCCTGTTTGTGTGATTTTGTGGCTTTGGGCTTAAGCCTCGTGGGCCGGCTTCTAGTTTTATGTTCCTGTGCGTGGTTGGCATTGTGCATTATGGCACTGTGCTTGTGGGCCGGTGTGTGGGTCTGCGTGGGGCCCACATTATGGGATGGTTGTTGTGGTTAGTGGATGGGCGACGTGGCCAGTGAGCTCGAGTGGGTGTCAATGGCTAGAACGCATAGCTGAACATGCGTCCAACTACTGCGTGCGTAGACCTTTATAAGCTCGCTTGTGCCACGCTCCGTCGTTCGCCGTCCGTCTCCTTTTTCTTTCTTCTCCTCCTCCTTAGGCGCACACCTCTCCTTCCCCACCTCTCCTTCCCTTCCTCCTCACCCCTTTCCTACCCTCACCTCCTTCTTTCCCCACTCGTCACCCCCATTCTCCCTTGTTCCTCTATTTCATGCGTCGACAACACAGAGAGAGAGAGTGAGTGAGTGAGAGAGGCGGAGGCTCCATGGTGGCTTGACGTCAGTGTGGCGGGTGCTTCAGAGGTCATGGAAGCTTTTGTGGACGTCATGGTCGCTAGTGGAGGTTGTAGGCTAGCAGGATTGTGCGTGGTTGTTGGAGGTCATTTTATGTATGGATCCCCAATTTAATGAGTAGAAATCATGTAAAATGGTAGAATTGCCTAGGATGTATGTAATCTAGGTGTAGACACCCCAATTTTGAGCTCATTTGGCAGCAGGTTCCTGCGGTTGATGCTCTGGTCGCAACCACCAAAACCCTAGTCCACGTAGGTCCCAATCTGACCCACACTAGCCCACATGACCCAATAAAACACTAAAACCCGTTAAAATTCACTGAAAAGCAAATAAAACACTTAATCCAGCTAAAATCCACCTTAAATTCCACAAAACCCTAATTAAACAAAATCTAATTAAATCCACTTAAAAATCCAACCATAAATCCTAATCCACTTAATCCAGCTAAAATCCACTTAAATCAACTTGAAATTCCATAAAACCCTAATTAATCAAATTGTTAAACCCTAATCAAGTGAAAAGAAATTAAAATCCATTAAATAAGATAAAAAACCCTAATTTAAGCTTTATTCAAATTAAATCACTTAAAAATCCAAATAAATAAGTAAAAACCCTAATTAAAATGAAAATCCATTGAAAACATTAATTAATAAAAATTTAAAACCT
>JAMKQA010040248.1:0-10633 GCA_024699735.1 Posidonia australis
ATCATGCACCTATTAGCATAAGGCACTTAATATGGCATGGCATATCGCCCTCGGGCGTATAGCAAGAGGCTGAAAAGCCAACATTTCATTGGAGAAATCATAGAAGACCGATTTTATCGGGCGTACGAGGGTGCCTAACACCTTCCTCGTACGTAACAAGGATCCTTACCCACATCTTTTTGGTTTTCGCAGACTTGTCCTTATTGTTTTTGCATGATTTTTCATATTTATGGTTTTCCTTGTCTTCCATAATAGACTAGGTGGCGACTCCTTCATTTCTGCATTTTGTTTTGTTTTTCGATGTGATTTTGCCGACTGTTTCACATTCTTTTTGCGGAATCTCCTCGTCGGCATGGTTACACCATCAACATGCATACATGCAATCAAGATGAGTTCATGGCTTCAAGCGAGACGATGGTTGTTGAGCTCGAACGAGACTCATCCCCACTTTGCTTCATTCATCCTTGGATCATCCATAATGTTGCCTTAGGTCCGTGGCCCCTCATTTCGGCCGATGGTTTCATCCATGGTAGATGGACTTGTCGACGCTAAGTGGAGAAGAGGACCCATGCATCCAACTTTTCTTTCACATGCACTACATATTTTCTTTTATTCCTTGCTTCTCCTCCATGCATTGTGCGTCGTTACTGTGCTTCAAAGGTCCCTGACCTTCTCCATGGCCGCCAGACTGAATGGGTGCTGATGCAATGTGAGTAAGGTGGGGGAAGTAATGCACAACTTGTCAATCAGTTTTCATTGCTTCTGGATGTTCTCTGATATCCTTGTTTGCTTTGGTGACATTTACTCCATTGGTTTCATGTTTTTCTCGCCGTGTTTTGAGCAATGAAGTTCATTGTTTGAGGCTATAAAAACTAGGGTGTGACTCTGTAGTGAACTGATCTAGCACAATCATCTAGCATAATCACATAGCGTGATCATCCAGCACGAGTTTCCAATGTGCAAACCCAAATTCAAAACTCAAGCAGTGTTACAGAGCACTTGTTTACTTAATTTGTTGCTTCTCTTGCATTTCTCACATTCAAATTTCACTTATCTGCATGTGTTTTATGCATCATGGTATGAAATCAAGCACATTGCCCAAGGGCATACATCTTTGGCTTTCAAATACCTACATTGGCTACATATGCGAGCAAATTTAGCCAAGAAAGATTGATTTGTCGGATGTATGGAGGTGTCTAACACTTACCTCATATATAATAGGAGTCCTTATCCTTTCTTTCGCACGCAATAATATATATGTCACATCTATTTGCCACGGATTATCGCATTTGCATACTTGCATTGTTTTTCATTGCATTTTCTTATATTTGGTTTTTCTCGTCTTCTAATTTCTAATAAACTAGATGACGACTCTATTTTTTTGTCCTTATTGTTTTTGCTTTTTCCTTAGTATTTTCGAGACAAGTATCTTTTCTTAGATTCACTATTTCGTCATGGCCTTCTCATTTCATGCGTTTGACTCTTCATGCCTCGCGTGAGCAATTGCCAGCATAGTCACAAAGGGAGATGTGGGATTGTCCACCACCTCATTCCAAAATGCATATTGCAATGATTCAACACGAAATTGTGCTACATTCCAACTCGGATGTTCCGAGATGTAGATTGTAGGGGGTCTTTCATTTTCTTGTAACCTAAGAGAGAACAACCTTGACAGAGACCTATTAAAGATGATATTGGACAAAACCTCTATCCATTGGCTAGTATTGAGAATGATGGGAAGGACACACATGGACGAAGAAGATTGCATTTGAGAATTGCAACCAACTACTTCTAAAGCCTTAAGAAGATACTTCCATTCAAGCACGCCGAAGGCCTTAGTTAAGTATGCCTTGATCATAAAACCATCGCCGGCATAGATATTGGATTGAAGGCTATGCACTATATCCTTAGCAATGAAGATGTTATTATGAATACTGCATTGCTAATCACATTTTGGGTTGGATTGTGGGAGAAAGATGGATAAATTGGATTGCAAAATTTTCCCCACAATTTATACCAACACTGACGTAGTGGTTGGGAGTCACTTCACTTTGGTTGTGGGTTGGATACCTGTCTTTCTTATGGTTGTGGGTTGGGACACACTCTCTTATGACAATGGGATTTATTCCCACTCTCTTGTAAGTCAAAAATCCATGGCTGGTAGCGTAGGTTGAAAAAAAAAGGCGGTGGGTGGTGGAGGGAATGAGTACTGGGAGAGGCACATTTATGTAATAGAATAATTATGTTGACTTTAGTAACATGGGGTGGGATGGAACCTGATTCAAAAAACTTGGGTGACATAAGAAGCAATATACTCTTGTAGATTAGACCAAGAGTGATGATAAAAAAGTAGTTGGAAGCCATCCGGTCGTGGCGCCTTGAGTGGCCCAATACTGAAAATCACATTCTAATTTCATCTTGCGATGGTGGATGGTTGAAGAAGAGGGTTTGTTGGGGTGTAAGTGGGTGATTGAATTGAAGAAGAGATGGATGTAGATTAGGAGGCTCAGATGAACGAAAGAGTGGATGGAAGTAGTGACAGAACTACTGACCAATTGATGAAGTGCTCCTCGGGGCCTGCCCAGCAGGGGATAAGACAGGTTGAGATGTGTAACGTCGAAGATGGTGAGAGTGGACCTTCGGCGCCCATATAAAAATGATGTGAGTATTATTCTTTAGTTTTTATCCTGTCGGTCTAGTATTTCATTCATAAATTTTTATTTTTATGTGTAAACAACGTACGTACGTGGCAACCAGGGGGCTCCCTTAGGATCTGTTTGGTTGGAAGAAAATGAGAGTGATTAAAGAGAATTTAGAGAAATTCCTCCTAGATCAAATGTTTGATTCTCATTTATCAGTCAAATTCCAGTTGTATGGCTTAAAAAGTGGTGAAGTTGGAAAGAATTGATCTTCCTTCAAAAAAAAAAAAGTCGAAATATTATTCCATCAATATCTTTTTCTTCGAAGACTAGTTCATCCAAGCACTTTGAAGAATAAATTAAATTTTAAGAATTCAAAATTTTATAATCAAACACTAAAATTTCTAATTCCAAGTGTAGTACTAAACACCAAACTTACAACTCTTACATTTTAGAATTTTAATTCTAGGAATTTCAACTCTACTTGAGTTGGAATTTCTACAAATAAAAAAGAGCCTTAATGGAAAAAAATTTCCAAATCATTTGATCATTTATTATCTATTTATCTCTAGCATCTTGGCATGAGTAAGTAATATCAGATTCCCTTTGAATACGATTTTCGAATAAATTTTGGTTGTAGAATCTTGATTACGTGCACACAAGTTGAGGTAGAAAATCATAAGATTATGAGTGTAAAATCTACATAATATTGAATCTAATTTGGATGTAGATTTTGACATTGCTTTTATTGTTTGAAATGACATGTTTAACCTTATGAATTTAAATCTAATTTTAGATGACCACAAAATTCATAAATAGTTAAAAATCTACTCATTATCAAGATTTTGAATGCATTGTATTATAAATATGGGGTATCTTGTTTGGTTTAGATTTTTAAGCTAACTATGCAAGAATAAAGTGATGAAAATATCCTTGCCACATACATGTAGGCCTAATTTTATTGAAAATTGTGTTTGATGGCAATCCTTGTAAATTTCACTTGACAAAGCATGTAATTGTGAATCATGAATGAGGATAGTATTGCCAATGTACTAACAGTAAAAGGTTGATTTCGTTGGAATCTTATTATTCGTATAGAAAAAAAACCAATTATAATGGTTCTTAACATCTACATTGGATTATGTGTAAAATTTGTCAACTTGTATGCATTTAATTCAACTAATATCACTATCGAAGATTCCGTGACTATCTCTTTACGTAAAATTTTTAACAAGGAAAGTCGTAAGTAGTGTTTGAAAATATATTTTTACATTAATTTATTGCATTAAGTGTTTATTGCTTAATAAGTATTTTTAAACGAATCAGTTTATCGAACTTTTTCAAAAGAACTGACTATAACTCTTTAGTTCATTTTAAATTCTTGAGGTCAATAATGGTAGTGGTAGTGATCGACGACGATAGTTGTAGTGGACGGTTGCGGTAGTAGTTACGACAATGGCGATGGCCAATGATAGTGGTGGGAGTGATGATGGCCTACGGTGATAGTGGTATTGGCCAGCGACGACGGTGGTGGTTGGTGGTGGTCGACGACAGTAGTGTGGCTGGTGGCGATAGTAGCGGTAGTGGTGGTAAATGGCGATAGTGATGATGATTGACGACAATGGTGGTGGCCAATAACTATGGTAGTGGCCGACAGTAGTAGTGGTGGTGGCCAACAACAATGGTAGTAATAGCCGATGACGATGGTGGTGGCCGACAGTGGTAGTGGTGATGGCCTATAGTGACAGTGGTGTTAACTGATGACGATGGTAGTAGTGGTTGACGACAACAGTAGTGGTGGTCGATAGCGATAGTGGTGGTCAAGGATTACGACGGTAGTAGTGGTGGCTAGCGACAATGGTGGTGGTGGCCAACGATAACGGTGGTAGTGGCTGACAGCGATTATGATAGTGGCCAACGACGGTAGTAGTGGTGATGATCGACAGAGACAGTGGTCGTTGACGACGTTGGTGGTGACCGACAACAATAATGGTAGGCAACAATGACGACAGTGATTACCAACAACGATGAATGACAATAATGTGATGACGAATGAGTGACGATTGACGATAATGCCAAGGACAATATAATCTTTTGATTAACTTATAATTGATTATTGAACATATAAATCAAATAATTTTTTATTTATCTTCGTAAAAGTTATAAACAATATAATTTAATAAAAAATTAATTTTTCTTAATAAACTTGGTAAGAAATAACGTTTCCAAACACAATCTTTGGTTGACAATAACTCATTGTCACAGTCACTGGGAGAACTTTAAACTTGCCACAGATTCCTAGTTCTAATCGTGAAACACACGTAAAAATTCACCTAACTGATAACAAAAAAAAAAAACACAACCTTTGGTTAAAAAGGAGTTGTGTCAGATTCGAATTCGAACATTGGAGGAGGACGTGAAATCTGCTTCAGCCAGCTCACCGACTTGAGTTGGTTCCGGCTTCTTCCTTTTGAGTCGAATTCCTTTTCCACCATGACTGCCTCAGCCCTTCGATTTTTGTTCAATTGAATAGGCAGCTAGGCGGGGATGTATGTTTGTTTTTCGTGGCAGAGGCAGGAAGAATCAGAGCGGGCGTGAGAGTCAGAGTCGGAGTCATAGTAGTAGTTTTCTCATCCTAGTAATAAAAAAAAAAAGTAGAAAAGAAAACGTGAATAATAATCCATCGAGTCGAGTCGATGAGCAAGTACCAGCGCAACGGGGAGGGCTGGGCCTTGGACGGTGAGATTCCAGATGGCGTCGCCGACGGGGTCATCCTCGGCATCGATGGGGGAACCACTTCCACGGTGTGCGTCTGTATGCCAGCCACAATGCCGCTGGGTGGATCCCTGCCCCCCATTCTCGCCCGGGCTGTTTCCGGCTGCTCCAATCACAATTCCGTTGGAGGTAATATTATCTTTTCGAATCGTTTCTCCTTAACATCTGATTCAATTCTTTTCTAATAATGGGGATCTAGAACCTACTCTTTCTAAGCTTCTCTTGTTTTCATTCAATTTTATCGATCCCAATATCAGAGTTTACTTGACAAGAAAGCTTGTTAGGATTAACCAATCCAAGCTTGAACTATTCATGATTTGTCTTTGTTTAATTCACATCCTTTTTACTCCAATACATGCAAGAGTCTGTTTCTCATTTTCCTTCTTTTTTAGTATTGCCAAGATCTGTTTTCCTTCTTTGCTACCTCTATAACCAGGGGAGTAAGTGGATGTTCTTGATCTTGTATTCGTTCAGGTGCATCCGTTTTCTGAATCTCGTGGAAATTTTGGGGGAGGAAGGATTCAGGAACGGATGTCACTCACTGTATTCACTCCAAAAGTATTTGATATATCGGCTATATTAAACAAATACTGGAATTATAGTAAGTAGACATTCAAATTATATAATATAGTAAGTAGCTATACAAAAGGTGATTAGGCATGCCAAGGAACCCCCAGTCGTCCGCCTAGATGCCCAAGGCATTCACTTAATTTAATTATGGCATGGTGTATTGGCGACTTAACCCTAAAAGGTGCCCAAGGCATTCACTTAATTTAATTAAGGCATGGTGTCTTGGCGACTTAACCCCAAAAGTTGCCTCGGCATTGCCTAGACTCTCACCTTAATAACACTCAACTGGACCAGGGTTCTTTTTCGTTTTAGGCTTTGTTTTTCTGGCATTTATTGTGCCTTTATCTTTTGTGTTTTACATGTTTGTATTCTTTAGTTGCCTTTTGTTTTCTAGTCATCTTTCCTGTTGATGTTTCTTTGATCCTGTTGCTTCTTATGGATGTATCATCGATAAGGGTTTTAGTGGCATCATTTCAGCTTCTTCTGAAAAAGCAAATGCACTTTGTTACTTTGGTAAGTTAAACTAGCTTAAGAAATGGAATTGTAAATGTTGACCTAATGCTTAATGCCAGAAATGAAATGGGTTGTGTACTTGTGTTTGAGCTTCTGGGATGTAAGTTTTTCGATAGTTCATTATTCCTTTTCTGCCCTTCCTTCCAAATGACATTAATAGTATATGTGATTGACATTAAGTCCAAGCATTTTTCTATTGGGCTCTGCAGAAGTTGCAGCCAGGGAAACCCTGGAGCAAGTTATGACTGAGGCCCTCCTGAAATCTGGAACCAGTCATTCTGCTGTTCGAGCTCTTTGTTTGGCTGTTTCTGGTGTCAATCATCATACAGATCAACAACGTGCAGTGGATTGGCTCAGGTCTGTTTCTTATCTCTGTCTCAAGGGCAGCTGAGTTTGTTATTCATGCATCATGTGATATATTTACTTTTAAGAGTTCCATAACATCTGATATCATGTTTCACTTGTTCTAAAAGTCTGGTCATATTTTATTAGCTTGTTTTGCTTAATTATTGAAATACCCTCTTCAGGATATGATGCAAGCAGTTTATCAAGTATTGTATTTAATGTTAATGCATGTTTGTTTTGGAACATAAAATGTGTAGTAGATACACATCTTATGACTTGTTATTTTATTCTTTGCTTAGACAATGTAGTTACAAATCACCTTTGTTATGGTTTACAGTTTGTACCATTCTTCAGCTTAAAGCTTCGGTAGTGCGTATCTGCTGAAGCACAAAACTAACTCTGTTAGAGTTATATATATAGTTGTGTAGTTATGTTATTATTAGTACACGGGTTATTGAATATCTATTTATGTCTAGGGTATTTAATCTTCCTATTTATACGTAACTACACATATCAATGGATTATCTTTTCTTTTTCTCCCACTTTTCTGTCTCAACATGATACCAGAGTACAGAAACCCTAGCCACCACCTTTGACCCCTGCTTGCGACGCTGTCTGCCACCTTCGGCCGTCCAGGACTCCCACTAGCACCGTTCACACCTCCTAACCCCTCCCTAACCATCGAAAACCACTTCTAGGCCTCTCGTCGGCGTCGTCTAGGCCTTTTCCGACAAGTCGCCGACAGTCCAAGGCTCACCGACACATTTCAGGTTGCTAGTGATGCCCGTTGTTCCCTCTTGTGCGTCTATAGGGGCAGTCCATCCTCTCTTGTGAAGCAGATTGTATGTTTTAGGCCTCTCATTGCCTCCGATCTCGATTGTGTGTAGATACGTTCCATCTATACGTGTGGTGAGCAGTCTGGTTCACATATTTCTTGTTTTTAGACCGTATATTGGGGTATTTTTTCTAGTATTTTAGTTCAGTATGGCCTCTTGTGACTTCGTGGTCAAGCATATGAGTAGGACGTCTGAGAAACTCTCTAGCCCCAACCATCTTCTCTGGGCTCAAAGTTTCAAAACTTTTGTTCTTGCATATAGGAAGCTAAAGCATCTCACCCATCCACTTACAGATGTCAAGTCTGACAAATATAAAGATTGGTTCTCAGATGATGTAATTATTATTATATGGATGGTAAACAGTATGAAGCCTTTAATTGCATGAAGAGTCATATTGTTACGACCAACGAAGAAGATATGACACACCTTACGCTTCACATATGGCCATGAGAAGAATATATCTCAGGTGTGTGAGATATATAGGCAGTTGTTCACTTTACGACCGGGAGATTAGTTTGCTCAGGAGCACTTTACTACCCTTCATGCCCTACTTAATGAGTTTGATATTTACCAGCCACTGCCAATTGATATTACGAGACTGCGCCAGTGTCGTAAGGAGTTGGCCGTTGCGGTATACCTATCCAGCATGAATCTAGAACTCAGCTCTCGGATAAGGGGTCAAGTTCTAAGTGCTGACAGCGTTCTTGATCTACAGTCTACCTTTGCGTAGTTACACGTGGTTGTGGTAGTTCTCGAGGAAGATGTCGCGGACGAGGAGATACAGGTGGACGTCCACGGTATTCTCATTGTGGAAGGTTGGGACACAGAATGGAGAAATGTTGGGATATTGTTGGTTGGCCTCCAATAGCAAATGTCACTGTCGAGTCGCACCCTTTAGTTTCTATCAGTGAGGAGCAAACCTTCACAGTGTCACAAACTAACTATGAGAGGTTTCAGCAGTTAAAGGTCACTAATTCCGTAGCTACGATTATCCAAACTATCTTCTTAAGTACTAGTACCCTCTTTACATATAGGAATTTCTCCTAGATCATTGATTTTGGTACCTCTTCACATATGTCAAGTACAAGAACTTTGTTTACTCGTTTATCGTAGTCATCTGATATTTGATCTGTGGCAATTATCCATGGTTGAATTTGCCCTATTTCAGGTGAAAAGGTTGTGTAGACCTCTTCACAATTGTCTTTTGAAAATGTTCTTTTTGTTCCTGACTTTTCTATCAATTTATTGTCCATTAGTGCCATTACGAAACAATTACGATATTATTTCACCCTCTTCTCTTTTCATTGTACTTTTCAAGATTTATAGACAGAGAAGAGGATTGATTTGGACCGTGAGTGAGAAAATAGTGTGTACATGTTAGTGCGTGACGACATACCTCAAGAATTGGCATCAGTGGCATCTACGTCTGAATCGTTATCCTTGTAGCATTATCGATTGGGTCATCTGTCTCATTAGAAGCTTCAATAGACCTTGTCATGGTGTTCAGTCTCGTGTTTTGATTGTGAGTCGTGTCAGCTAGGTAAGTACCACCGTGTGTCCTTTAAAAATTTACGTCTTGTGTCAAGTTCGTCTACTTTTGAGTTGATTTATTGTGATGCCTGGGGTCTAACTAGAGTTCATTTAGTATCAGGTCATAGGTATTATATAATTTTTGTTGATGATTTTTTGAGAGTGTCTTGATTATATTTGCTCAAGGATTGTGGTCACATTTATGATTTACTGAGATTTTTTTGGTAGAAATAAAAAATCAATTTGATGTTACCCTAAAATTTATGTGCACTGACAATACTCTTGAGTTTCTTTAGTCGAGAATTGTTTCTTACTATGCCTCATTAGATATCATACATCAAACATCGTGCCTTCACACCTTACAACAAAATGAGGTTGCAGAATACAAGCATCGACACCTATTAGTTGTTACTCGTACTCTTATAATTCATATGCGTGTTTCAAAGCAATTATGGTATGATACTGTCCTTATAGCTACCTACCTCATCAACAGAATGTCTTCTGCTCTTCTAGGAGGTGAAGCTCCTCTTTGGCGTCTTAAACCTGACTCTAGTCTGTTTAGTTTGCCTTCTAGAGTATTTAGGTATGTAGCCTTTGTTTAAGATCTCTCACTTGGTCTGGACAAATTGTCTCCAAGGTCTATTAAGTGTGTGTTTGTTGGGTATTCCAGAACTCAGAGGGGGTATCAGTGTTTTCATCCTCCTATCTGTCGGTATTTTGTCTCTACTGATGTCACTTTTTTCGAGTTTGTGTGTTATTATGATGATTCCTCTCCTAGTGTGTCAGTTCTTCTTCCATTTACTATTGAATTACAAGATGTTAGTGTAACACCCCAGTGCTACACAACAGTAAGAGAACTACCCAAACACAACAAAAGGCAACTAAGCAGCAATATTAAAATAAATAAAGCTAACTACCCAGACCTGTGTGCGGCAAGTGTAGCTCGAAAAGTTGCACCAGAGAAGACTGCTCCTACAGCTCAGCACTTGAAAACAAGGAGACAAGAAAACATGCGTGAGTGACAAGAATGTCACCCAGTACGTGCCCCAAAAACAACACCAAAAACACAGAAAACCTTGCCAGAAAGCATCATTTTCAAAAACCTTGTGTGCAATTTTCAAAAACTCATAAAGCAATGCTTTTAAAACTTTTCTTTTCTTTCAAATCCCATGCTCTTTCAAAGCCTTTACTCTCAACACTGGAGAAAATAAATTATTTCATCTAGTTTTCTAGCCCAAAACATCATTTAAAAACCAAAGGCACAATTTGTCACAACCCGGGCTAGAAATTAATCCACACACACAAAACCACATAAATCCATTATTTTCATATCCATACTGGTCGCATCACCCTGGCCACAGGCGATCGACCTGGCCTCAAGCAGCTGGTGTGGATTCCATGTCACCACACCCACACTGCAGTGCC
>JAMKQA010040249.1:0-15660 GCA_024699735.1 Posidonia australis
TTTTGCTGGAATAGTCCATCGCTCTTGATGCCGGTGTATTTTTGAATTCATGCTAAGACTTCTAAATCTTTTTCTCGTTATAATATTTATGAAAATAAGCACACATGAATAATCATCAAAATTAATGTTAATATTTCTAACAACAAATTGTGACATATTGGCTTGATTATCCACTTTAAATGTAAACCATCTAATTAATTGAAATAATGTATAAATAATTTATTAATGATAATCTGTTGTTTCTTGTGATTGTGAGGTTTGGTTGACTTTCTATGCACCTATCTGTATTATGGGACCATTGTGGAGTCCAGTTTGAGGATGCACAGTCGCTTTGATTTGCATGTCTGTCTTTTTCCTTTTCTTTCTTTTCTTTTTCCCTCACTCTCTCATGAGATCTCACCTTCCTTGTCACTCTCTTGGCGATTCCGAGCCTTTGCCTGAGTATCGGCAGCCACTCAATTCACTCTCTTGGTTGTACCGAGCCGTTGCCTGAGCATTGGCAACGACTTGGTTCACTCTCTTAGCGGTTTCGAGCCACTGCCTGAGCACCGACAGTGACTCAGTTCACTCTCTTGGCGGTTCTGAGCCATTGCCTGTGCACCGGTAGTGACTCTATTCACTCTCTTAGTGGTTCCATGTCATTGCTTGAGCACTGGCAATGACTCGGTTCACTTTTTTGGTGGTTCCGAGCCATTGCCTGAGCACCGACAGCGACTCTATTCACTCTCTTAGCGGTTCCGAGCCATTACCTGAGCACCAGCAATGACTCGATTCACTCTTTTGGCGGTTCATGGCCGTTGCATGTGCACAAGCAATGACTCGGTTCACTCTCTTGGCGGTTTCGAGCCGTTTCCTGAGCACTGGCAACGACTCGGTTCACTCTCTTGGCAGTTCTGAACCATTGCCTGAGCACCAGAAGCGACTCGGTTCACTCTCTGGGCGGTTCTGAGTGGTGCTTGAGAACCGACAGCGACTCGGTTCACTCTTTTAGCGGTTCCGAGACGTTGCCTGTGCACTGGTAGCGACTCGGTTCACTCTCTTGGCGGTTCTGAGCCATTTCTTGTGCACCGGCAGCAACTCGGTTCACCATCTTGGCTGTTCTGAGCCATTACCTGAGCAGCGACAACGACTTGGTTCACTCTCTTGGTAGTTCCAAGCCGTTGCCTGAGTACCAACGACGACTCGATTCACTCTCTTGGTTGTACTGAGCCGTTGCCTAGCACCAGCAACGACTCAAGTCACTCTCTTAGTGGTTTCGAGCCATTGCCTGAGCACCGACAGTGACTCAGTTCACTCTCTTGGCGGTTCGGAGTCGTTGCCTAAGTACCGACAGCGACTCGGTTCACTCTCTTAGCGGTTTTGAGTCATTGCTTGAGTACCGGTAGCAACTTGATTCACTATCTCGATGGTTCTGAGACATTGCCTGAGCACTGGCAGTGACTCGGTTCACTCTCTTGGCGATTCCGAGCTGTTGCCTGAGCATCGATAGTGACTCGGTTCAATCTCTTGGTGGTTCCAAGCCGTTGCTTGAGCACCAGCAGCGACTCGATTCACTCTCTTGGAGGTTCTGAGCCATTGCCTAAGCACTGGCAGTGACTCCATTCACTCTCTTAGCAGTTCTGAGTCGTTGCCTGAGCACCGGCAATGTCTCGGTTCACTCTCTTGGTAGTTCCTGAGCACTGGCAGCGACTCGGTTCACTCTCTTGGTGGTTCCATGTCGTTGCCTGAGCACCGGCAGTGACTCGGTTCACTATCTTGGCAGTTCTAACTTGGTTCACTCTCTTGGCGGTTCCAAGCCTTTGTCTGAGCAATAGCAACGACTTGGTTCACTCTCTTGGTGGTTCCGAGCCGTTGCCTGAGCACCGACAGTGACTCGATTCACACTCTTGGAGGTTTTGAGCTGTTGCCTGAGCACCAACAGCAACTCGGTTCACTCTCTTGATGGTTCCTCCGACGCGAGGGTGATGGGATGGGAGGTTGGCGTGACGCAGGAGGAGGAAATAATAAGGGTGGAGGCCAGTGGAAGAGGAGGGGAAGCCAAGCCGATATAGAAAAGAGGAAGAAGGAGCAGTGCACGAGCTAGAGGAGGAGAGTTTGTCTGTGAAGGTCTACCGGTGGGGAAGAGCTTCACCAGAGTGTAGGGGAGGTCAACAGAGTACCGCTTGAGGTACACCACCCCTCTTCCCCTCTTATTCTGTGTTTTTAGTTGAATAAGTAAGATGCATGAAAAATGAGTAAAATGCATGTAAAATCTCAGAAAAATTGTAGAATGGATGAGAATGTGATGGATAGCATGAATATGTAAAGATCATGCGAATAGATTGGAATTTTGTGTATTTTTATGAATTTTAGATATGCATGCTACAGTAATTAAAAACGAGCTCCATGCCTTTATGGTTTCCGTATGGATTGTATGATGATTGGAATGAAGCATGGTTTGAGGGGTTTTGAAGTAGACTCAAGGGTCTACACCCCAGATTCATTCATGTTTTATGATGCATGTTTGAGGGATCCACCGGAGGTCCCCATTTTCGACGAACATTTGGTTCGCAAGCTAGCCATGGGAGATTCGGCATGCCGAACTAGGTTCGGCATATCGAATCCCTATTAGTTTAAGCCAAGCCTATGGTTTCGGTAGACCGAAAACCTTCGATCAACTGAAACAAAGAGTTTTGGTATACCGAAAAGGTTCGGTATACCGAACCTGGTTTTCGGTCTGTCAATTTTGTCCTGGCCCAAATAAATAAATGTTAATAGAAAATGAAGATAAATGGTTTTAAATGGATAATGAGCATGTGTTAATGGTGTTTTCCCTATGTAAATGTCATGAAGGAATATGGAATCCAAATAAGTAAATTTGGAAATGGTTCTGGGTTTGAAGCCCCAAAAATGAATAAAAGATGATTAAATGAGTGGTTTTTAGCATGAGACCCAATTTATAGTTTTAAAGCATGGTTTTTCATGAATTTGAGTTAGGACCCTAGTAGAAGGTCATCTGTTGCATGGAAACGGTTCCTGCAATGAAAGAATGAAATGAAAATGGTTTTAAAAGGAAAACTAAAGAATTTTGAAAATAAAACGCTAATAATGTGTTGTGGAATCACAGGGATTGGTGTCGGCAATATGGTAGGAGAATGATACTCCAAAGGAACCAATTGTCAGACACGACCGTGGTTACCAGTGTGGGACTACGAGTGGATGGTGTCGACGAATTGTAAAGATATCAATTGTCAGACACGACTGTGGCTACCAATGTTTGTGACGGTGTAGACTGAACTAAGGTTATTGAACCTAGTTGTTTGGGTCACCGATAGGGACGTCAAATGAAGACATATCCCTTTGCATATATGAAAAGAAATTGAGACCAGTTGGCCGAGGAGATGTCCTCCCGCACAAAAAACTTCATCGTGGCAGTGCAGGGAGGTAGGGGAAATGGTGTCCTCACCTACTTCTTGTGTGCTTGGTTACCCCTGATCAAAGTAACATCAATAAGAAAAGTTCAAATGAATAAGAAAACTTTTTGTTTTGTGAAAATAAAAAGATGTAGTTTGACTAGGATTGGACTTGTGATTGGTCCTAAAGTCCTAGAATTAAATAAGAATTGTGGTTTTAACTAACTACAAGCCAATGTTGTGGTTTTGGTTTTGAGCCTTGCGAGGCATAGTGTTTTAGGTTGGACCTTGCCGAGAATATGATTTTCTCGATATTTGAGAATGATTTTAAATCGCATAAAAGAAAGACGGGTTTTAAAAAAGAAATATGAGTTCTGAAATGACATGGTTTTGGGAAGAAATCCCAAACATTGAAAAACTGAATTGAGTTTTGAAAAAGGCATGTTTTGAAAATAGATTTCCAAGTGTTTTAAAGGAAAAGAGGAAATAATGCTTTGAAATGGATTTTCAAAAGGAAACCAAGTTTTACAAATTAAAAGTTATGTTTTTTTTGTAGTTTGTCAAGTTTTGCCATGTGTGTGTTTGGGGCGCATACTGGGTGACTTGAATGTCACTCACGCGTGCTTTGTTTGGTTTTCAGGTGTAGTCTAGTTTCGATGCCAGAGTAAGGCCTACTAACTTTACATTGTTTCCTAGAGGTGAGCCTTAGTTGTAGTTATTTAATTATTGTGGTAATTAGTGTAATTTGCTTATGACACTGTGATTTAGGTAATGTGCCCGGGTTCAGGGTGTTACAGAGTGGTATCAGAACTAAGGTTACACCTAGTGCATCAGCTTGGTGATGTCTGGTCTAGTGGCTCCATGGGACAGCATAGTAAAGAGTTTGCACCTAATTTTGGTTGATGTATTTTCTTGTTGTGCTGGTAGAAAGTTGTCTCATCGATGCCACAACCATGGAAAGGCCCTTGTGCCCGACTCCAACACAGGAGAGGGTAGTGCATGGAGGGGCATGAGACAAGAGTTTGGCGAGATGATGCAGAGTTTTGCCTAGTCCTTCAGCAATAGCAGCAGGGATGAGGCGAAGGGAGACCCATGGGTCAAGCAGTTCCACCAGCTCAAGTGTGTTGCAGATAAATGGTAGAGGGTTGTGCGCCGCACCAAGTTTTCGAGGGTGGACCTGCTGATGATCTCTTGGGAAGAGTTCCAAGAGGTATTTTATGAGAGGTTTTCCTTAAGCATGAGAGAGATAAGTTGGACAGGGAATTCCAGAACCTGAAGTTGGGAAGCTAGACTATGGTTGAGTATGAGTCATCCTTCCTTTGGCTAGAGCAACTCTCTCAGGCTATGATTTCAAAGAGGAATAGAGCCAAGAGATTTGTGGAGGAACTTAATTTTGTACTAAGATCCAGAGTTATTGGTTTTAGATGTCATAACTTGGCAAATGCTATTTAGCTTGCAAGCCACTATGAGGATGATCGTATGCTATTCTAGGAAGAGTATCCTAAGAAGGAAAAGGGGAGGAAGTTGGTCTCTCGACCTTCTATCTCCCGACCTTCTGTTTCTTGACCTTCAGTCACTAGAGCGCCAAGTTCTGGGAGTTCTGGTAGCTCTAAGAAGAATCGGAAGGAGCAGCCTACATTTGGTAGAGAAGAGAGTGTGGGATTCAGCCATGCAGGATCCAACAATGGCTCGAAGATGGGACCATACCATGTCTGTGGTAAGAAGGGGCATGTAGCGACACAGTATTGGCATAGGCGGAGGAGCTTAGACAGTGTAGCATGCTACAACTGTGAGAAGTTTGGGCACTATCAGAAGGGTTGTCCTAGTCAGTCGAAGCCAGCGGGAGATGCACCACGTCTGCCTACCAAAGGGAGAGCGTTCTCCATTGCTACCCCGAATGCAGGTCCATAAGGAGATGTGGTGGAAGGTAAGAATTAGTACGGCTATATGAGTTAAATCCTGTCATGTAATAATAGATCCTATATGTGATCAACACTATCTTTTATTATGATTACAATAATGGTAATGATGAGTTGATGTTAGGATCTTTTCTTATGACTGATCAGATGGCCCAAGTCTTATTCGACTCTGGGAATTAATTTTCTTTAGTTTCCGAGTCATTTGCTTCTAAGATCGGGACCAGACTAGCCAGGTTGGCCTTCCACCTGGATGTAGTCACTCCATTGGAAGAACACAGTCTAACTTCAAGGTATCTGAGACCAGTTGATATCCAGTTGGGAGACAGGAATTTTCAGGCTAGCTTGATCTTAATGGATATGCAAGAAGTTCAATGATTGCGAGGCCAAGTATACCACCATTGAGAAAATCTACCTATCCTTGGTCTGGGCCACTCAGCACCTAAGACACTACATGATGGTGTATCCTACCTTGCTTCTATACTGCCATGATCCCATGAAATACTTGTTCCAAAAGTCGACATTGGTAGACAGATGTGTCAAGTGGCAAGTGTTGTTAACATAGTATGACATCAACTTTGTCATGCAAAAATCCATAAAAGGACAGGCAATAGCAGACCACTTGGCTGAATTACCCTTGCCTAATTATCAGCCCCTGCAAACTCAACTTCTAGATGAAGATATACTATATGCCATGGACAACTCAGAATCAGGAGAACTCACAGATGGTAAACAATGGCATCTCTACTTTTATGGAGTTGTCAACAAAAAGGGGATGGGCATCAGTGCAGTGCTAGTGACACCACTGGGCCAAATGACCACTTATGCCAGGAAGCTAAGTGCACCAATAACGAGGCCAAATATAAGGCATACATCCTCGGACTCAAGTAGCGCTGGAACATGGCGTGTGCATGCTCCAAGTCCACGGTGATGCCCTCCTCGTCATCTCGCAAGTCAATGGCCTTTAGAAGACTAAAGACTCCAAGCTGATGCCATACCATGATTATCTATTGAAGCTCATGGAAGACTTCCAAGAGATCTGATTTTCCTTCATGACCAAGGCCAAGAATGCCTACGCAAATGCGTTAGCAACATTAGTATCCTGGCTCTTGATGCCGAAGGATCACATGGTGGAAATCTCGATGACCTGAGCAAACCAGCCGACACACTGCATGAACATAGAGGAGGCAGATGCAGCAGAAGAACACCTCCTGTGGTACTAAGACATCAAGGTCTTCCTCGAGACAGGAAGCCTACCTGTAGGTACATTAATAGTAGATTGGAAAACCATGGCACACATCGCATCCAAATATTTCCTCGGAGCCACACTTGTACCACAGATCATACAACTAGATGATGCTACAATGCCTGAACAAGAAAGTGGATGATGCCGCGATGCTGCAGGTCCATGCTGGGGCATGTGGGCCACATATGAGCGAGATTTTGTTAGCCAAGAAGATTCATGGGAACTTGATCAATTTTCCCCTGTAGTAGCTGCACAATATGTCATCGCCCTAGCCTTTCTCCACCTGGAGAATTGATGTTATCGGTGCCATTCACCCAGCACCTTGAAATGGACATCGCTTCATCCTCATGGCTATTTACTATTTCACCAAATGGGTGGAGGTAGCCTCTTATAAAATGGTCATTGTCGCCATGATAGAGAAGTTCTTCAGGAACAACATTATAGCCCGCTACGGCATCCTGCATGCTATCATATTGAACAACAAGAAGAACTTCACTACCAAGAGGATCTAAGATTGCTTGTGAAACTTCTGGATTAAGCATCACCAATCCTCTCCATACCGCCCGTAGATGATCGATACGGTAGAGTCAGCCAACAAGAATCTTGTGAAGATACTGAAGAAAATGGCAAAAACTCATAGAGACTAGCATGAGAAACTCCCATATGCCTTATGAGCCTACAAAACTGCTGTCCAAACATCTATTGAAGCGACTCCTTATTCGCTCATCTACGGCATGGAGGCGGTGTTACCGGTTGAAGTGGAGATCCCATCCCTCATAATGCTAAAAGAGGCAGAGCTCGAAGAAGCTTAGTGGATAGAAGATTGCTTAGTGCAGTTGAATTTGATTGATGAGTGCAAGTTGCAAGCCATACATCATGTGCAATGTTACCAAAAGCGGATGGCCTGATAATATCAGAAGAAGGTCCAACTAAGGACTTTAACACCAGGGCTTCTGGCTCTTTGTGCTATCCATCTTCTAGACTTTCGTGGCAAGTTTCGACCTAATTCGCATGGTCCCTTTGTTGTCAAGAAGGTATTTTCCAGAGGCGCTACTATCCGCGAAGGCATGGATCAAGAAGAGTAGCCAGAACTAGTCAATGCATGCTACTTGATGAAGTATTATCAATGATTGGAGGTTGTATACTTGTACTCGCAAAGCCGATCACCACCTTACATCCTCTGTTTGCATACGTTTACCCTTCACATCCATACCTATGCCATTGTCGCGAGGAAAAAAGAAAAGAAATGACCTTGATCGCCCAGCCAAAGGTCGACTCTGACGACCCAGTCAGAAGCCAAAGAAAAAGATCTCGCGCCCGCGAGAAAAGGAAAAGAAATTACCATGACTGCCTGGCCAAAGGTCGACTCTGACTGCCAGGTCAGAAGCCAAAGAAAAGGATAAGGAAATGACCTTGACCGCCCGGTCGAAGGTCGACTCTAACCGCCCGGTAAGAAGCCAAAGAAAAGGATTTCGCGCTCGTGAGGAAAAAAGAAAAGAAACGACCTTGACAGCCCGGCCAAAGGTCAACTCTGACCGCCCGGTCAGAAGCCAAAGAAAAGGATCTCGTGCCTGCGAGAAAAAAGAAAAGAAATGTCCTTGACCGCCTGGCCAAAGGTTGACAAAAGGATTTCGTGCCCGCAAAAATCCAAGGAAAGCAAAGGATAGGACCTTGACCACCCAGTCAAAGTTCAAGCAAAAGGATTTCGCGCCCGCAAAAACCCAAGAACAAAAGGATAGGGACCTTGACCGCCCAGTCAAAGGTCAAAAAAAAGGATTTTACGCCCGCAAAAACCCAAGGAATGCTAAAGAAAGGACCTTGATTGCCTGGTCAAAAGTCAAAGAAAAAGATAAGGAAATGACCTTGACCGCCCGGTCGAAGGTCGACACTGACCGCCCGGTCAAAAGCCAAAGAAAAGGATCTCGGGGCGCGAGATCCAAAAAAAAGCAAAGGAAAGGACCTTGACCGCCTGGTCAAAGGTCAAACAAAAGGACTTCGCGCCCGCAAAAACCTGAAAAAAGAAGGGATAGAAGGATCTCATCTGCTTGGAGCGAGAATCCAGTAAAAGAAAGCGATAATCCCTAGATTGTCCCCTAGGAAGGAAGATGGCTCAGTTGCACATGGCAAAACTGCAATTGTGCTCGTTGTTGGCTCTATAGCATAGAAACTGGTGCTCTTGCTGAGATGCATATGCAATATCTTTTGAAAGAACCTTGTTGGAGTCTCAATCTCAATTGGCTTTGTTTGCGAGTTGTGCAAACAAGTTGGGGCGTATTTGCAATTTCCCGAAACTGGAAGGGACCTTAATGCAAATTAGCTTGATATGGCAAACTTTTGATGGCTGTATTGCTGCTGTGCTACTGATATTTGAAATTCTACTGAGTGCTCGCAAGTTTCTGCTCAAATGTGATTTGTCGCACCTTTGTGGGCTATTCTGCAAATTTCACGTTGTCAAGGGGTTTTCTGCAAATTGCCCCACTTGGTGAATTTTTGGAGGGCAGTGTGCATATTTTCTTGACAGTTTGCCTTTTGCATTTTGCAAACTGCTGAGTGCTAGGGGCCAAAACACAATTTTCGAGGCCATTTTGCATTTTGAACCTCAGAAATTAAATTATTCGCATTGCTAGTATGCGATGGGGCCCACTAGGTAACTGCCAACTCATATGCCATGCAGGGATACCCAGCCATGGTGACACCCAAGCACTTTTCTGATGTTCTGCAAACATGGTTTGGTGTATTAACTACCGAGGATCATGAGCAACTACGAGTTTGAAGCATATCATCCTCGTTGTTGAATGTTGCCAAGGTTGAAGTGAAATAGCACTTGTTATGTGCTGCAGCTAGATTCTGGAAGCCCACTTTCCATGTATTTTGCTTCAGGCAAACAGAGCTTACTCTCGCCTTGGAAGAAGTCCGACGAATCCGCAAGCTATTGCCGTACATGTCACCAGCCAGTTTCATGTGACGTGACAGCTATGCTTCTGTGTTGCGTCAACTGCAGGCTTATCCTGAGGTGCATGCAAGAAGCCTAATTTTCATGCTTCTAACAGTAGTACTGTCCCAGTGGTTCTTTTGACTTAGAATGGTAGTTGGCATGCCCCTAGTCAAAGAACCAATTTCTAACCAAAGAGTAGTTAACATGCCCCTAGTTGACGATCCCTTTATTGCCAAAATTCCGACTCAAAAAGGCAGTTGGCATGCCCCTGGTTGGAATGTAGGCAAATGCCTTGCAAAGCAATGCAAAATGTAGAAGTGGTGCGATCAAAAATGCTAAATGCCATGTGATTTATGTAAGACTCATAAGATTGAAGTAAGATTTATGCATGGTGTCTAGAAGATATGCCCTCAATGCCGAGAAAGTCTTCACTGTCTGCTACAATGAACAAGAATGTCCTCAACTCACTAGCTGCTACCTAGATCCCTGGGTTTATGGTGGCTCTCACTCAACCAATGGGCTTTCGGGATAAAATGGGCTCCATGCAAAGGGCCCTATACCTACTTTTTTCAATAATTCATTTTTTTTCTCCCTCGAAGGCATGCTGACCAACCCTATTCCTACTTGGAGGTAATAAACACCTAGGCTGAGGGATGGCTGCTCTCTTTTCTTTTTGATGCAAAGGGGTGGCTAGTCCCTTTATAAATGTGGGTTTTGTAGGTGTATGCTTCGACTCCTCTCCAAGTTATGTGAAAGGTATAGAGTCATCCTGCATGCCTCTCTCATTGGAGCCGACTTCTATCTACAACTTCTATCTTCTTATTTCTTTTTTGCTCCGAAGACTATATTTTTATTGGCTCACACTCATTCACAACCTATCATTTTTCCTCCCTCTTGAGGTATTGGCCCCTTGTGAATTTGTACATTTCATCCACTTTCCCACGAATGTTGTCTCCCTTACCTCCTAGGTCACATAAGTAGTAACGCGTGAGGAGGATCAAAACTCTTCCTAAGCAGGCTGGCTTCCCGAATTTCCTCATCGGGCAATGGTTATGCCAATGTTCATATTACGATTACAATGCACACGAAAGAAAAATACAATGCATATTTAGGTAATGTGTGGATGCAATAAACAAGAAACATAGCGATGCATGGCCTATAATGGAATGTTTTGCAAGGCTCGGGAGTGGCCGATGATCACTAGTAGTACTTATAAATTAGGAGGCGCTGACGGGCTCCCAGCTGATAGGAGATTAGCACACTGTCTTTCTGATTGAAGGACCATGATTGAAGCTTGGTCCTGGTGATTCTGGCTACGGTGGTGAGACAACTGTTTTCCCCTCCTTGATTCTGTCGTGCTCTGCTAAGTCCTCCACGAGCACTTCTAATTGTTCTTGGAATAAAATGTCTAGATCTCCAATTGTATCATCTGTCAGGCTTTTGAGTCTGCCTTCTGAATAGGATCTTGTGCTGCTAATGCCTGACACACTGCCAACTGTTCTGACTCTGCTATGCACTGTACAACTCTGAAACTGCTTACAGGTCTGCTCTAACAATGAATGACCATTCTCTGGAACAGCTTAAGGCTATGAACAAACTTTGGCTTGGATTCAAGACGCCTGCACTAGTGAAGTTAGTTAAATCGTGGGAAATGATCATCTTTGGGGACTTACCGGAGCACAGGGGTCTCTTCTGCTGGTATTGATACTTGTGTCCAATCTTTCGTGCTCTCTCCATTCTTCCATCTTGACCGGTTCAGCGATTCCTTAGCCGCATCGCCCAAGGGGTTCCTTTCTCGTATCCCCACTTGCGACACAAGTTTACGACCATCAAATGGGGATCACTATGAATGTTCAAGGGAAGGAATGGAATTGACCGACTCAAACTGGTTGACACGGTACAGAACATTACAGGTTCAAGGCTCGAAGCGGACGGGGTTTGGAGCTACAGCAGAAATTGCCTCAATGGTAGGATGAATCAAACTAATTGACTCCTCGAAAACACCAAGGAAGGATAGATACAACTGGCATAAAAACACTAGGACGAATAAAAGATCAAATAGAATCAACAAGAAAAATGGAATTGACTCCCGAGGGGCCTGCTGCTCCTGGGGCTGAATGTTGAGGTAATGGCTGGCTAACTATGTTGGGTTGTGCTGGTGGTGCTTGTGTGGCTGCTGATGTGGGCTCAGGGCCTGTCTCCTGCGAGCTAAAAACGATGACCTTCTGGTCAATCAAGTCCTGGATTGCATTCCTTAATGTAAGACAATTGTCCGTCGAGTAGCCTGCAACTCGATGGAAATTGCAGAACGCGCTCGCATTATACCAAACAGGAAGTGGACTTGGTGGCAGGCGAATCTCATGTAGCCTCAAAAGGGATGCGACTTTAGGGAACACCATGCTCAACGGCTCCACTAAAGGGGTATAGTGGCACCTGTCACGGCATTGCCGCCTCGACTGCGGATGTGCCAATGGTGGGCGCATCCCCACAGGTGGGGTAGGATAAACCGGAGTGGCAATGGGAGTGATGTGTGATGCATGAGGTGCCTCAAGTGTGGGCGTGGGTGCATAATCTACTTGGTGCTGAGGGGGTGGATGGACATTTGTCGATGCAGTAGGGGATCTAATATAACAGATTGCATCCCTGGAGGGGTCCCACCTCTTGGGTGGATTGGCATTATGGTTATTGTTGTTGCTGCTGTAGCACCACTATGTGAGGAAGTAGCCTACTTGGCAAATGCAGAGAGCGTTGGAAAACTGCCATCACATAGTGAGCTCTTAACACGGGCGCCCGTTGGAAGCAATGCAAAAAATGTGGTGATTAGTTGAATGCTGAGTAGAGCCCCGACTACTAGCTGTGCTCCTCAGATAACTATCTCAATAGACTCCTCGTCGGAAGGTCTATCTTTGACCTGCGAAGCCAAGGACCGCCAATGTCCAACATACTCCCCAAATGTTTCTTGGAGCCTCTACTTAATTGCGACCAAGTCCTCCTGCTTTGGGACTAGGTCAAGGTTAAAGGAATACTGTTCGAGGAATGCCTATGTAAGGTCGTCCCAAGTCTTGATGGTGGCCATGTCGAGGGTAGTAAACCACTTCAATGCATGCCCCGTAAGACTCTTCTGAAACAGGCGGATTAACAACCTTTCGTCAGCTTGGAGCTGGGCAAGGTCACCGCAGTAGGCCTTGAGGTGGGAAATCGGGCAGCCCCTACCATTATATTTGTTGAACTCGGGGAATTGAAAGTTTGGAGGGAGAGTCGCCTCTGGAAAATAACAGAGGTCCCGGAATTGGTAGGACCGACGGTCACTATCTTGCACTTGTCGGAATGTGCGCTCTAAATCATTCACCATCGCAAGGAGAGCGGTTGGAGCTACTGCAGTAGCAGATTGTGCAGCCGATGCAGGTGCAACGTACACTATATGGGTCGCCCCTAAGGGCTCCTCCGGATCCACCATTCCGCCATTTGATGCTACGGCAGGATGGCCAGTGTACCCATGCATGGGTGCTGTGTGTTGTGGAACAAAAGAAGATGCTTGTGTCTGTGACCATGCCGGTGGAACCCTTGGTGCGGTTCTCCACCTTCTCCAGTGTGCGGAAACACACGGGGAGATCCGAGACGATCACAGCAAAAATGGTGAATTCGGAGGAAGAGGAGAAGACCTAGAAACACCAAAGGGAAGACAAAAAGGATAAGGAAAGGAGTCGCCACCTAGTCTTTTAATGGAATGACGAGGAAAACTAGAAAAACACAAAAAGGCAAGAAAGCAAACAAGATGCAAAGATGCATGTGTGATCCATGCCTAATGGATAATGCAAGATGAATGCGGGCCAGAGAAAGGGTAAGGATTCTGGTTACGCATAGGGAAGGGGTTAGGCACCCCCATGTCCCCGAGAAAACTTGGTCTTTCTAGGTTTCCTACTGTCAATGGTCTACTAAATGTATGCTTGCTTATTCTATATGCTCATTTATGAAGATCACTGAAAACATGACAAATCATGGAAAAGTGAAATCAAAGGAAAAAGTTAATCCAAGGGTCAAATGTAGGCATTGTTAATGCCGTTTTACTGTATGCCCTTAGGCGATGAGGGAAATCGTGAAATTCTCGAAAATCATCTCGCAAAACAGCGAAAATTGGGATAAATCCAAGAAAATCAAAAAGGGAAAAATAATCCTTGTTTCGAGACCATGTCGGCTTTTGCAAGCCTTTTACTGCACGCCCTCGGGCGATGGAAAACCAAAACAAGTGAAAACTACGGAAGTCCGAGGGAAACCGGGAAAACGAGGAGAAAACAAAGCTCAGAACAAGCTAGAAAAGCGTGCACCAAGTAAGGAAGAAAAGACAGGAAAATCCGTCCAAAAAGATGTGAAAAGTATGCAAAATGCAAGTGTGAGTGCAAATCTAAAGAAGTCTAGGGGGTTTTGTGCAAAAAGCCCAAATTCCGAAGAAAATTGACATTCATAAGCCCAAATCATCGAGAAATACATAGGAAAACACATTCCATGCATGTATGAAGAAATCTGGAGTCAAATGTGCCTCCCTAGTCAAAATGAAGTTCTCTAGGAGCTAAAATGCAATTTTACCACTAATGCGTGCAATGCAAATCAATTCAGCATAAAATTAGGGTAAAAATGCAAGAAAAAGTCTCAAAAATGATTCAGGAAGTTTCAGGGGCAAAATGATCATTTTAACCCTAAAAACAGGCAATCAGAGTAAAATAAATGAAGCACAGGGGCTAAACTGCAAATAACCCAGCAAACAAAGCATCCAGAAGAAATTCAGTAAAAACAGAGGGTTAAAGTTCAATTAAACCAAGAAAACAAGCTTCTGGAATGTTTTAAAAACAAATTCGAGGAGTTTTATGCAATTCTCACAGCAAAAATAAGCCTTCTAGAAGTTTTCTGTAAAACACAAGGGCCTAAATGCAATTTGTCCAATAAAAACATGCTTCTGGAAAAGTTTCAGAGAAGTATGAGGGTTAACATGCAATTAAACCATGAAAAACAACTATCTAGAGAGTTTTTGAAATATGCAAGGGCTTAAATGCAAGTAAACCAGCAAATTTGAGCAATCTGAAACATGTATGAAAGTACAAGGGCTTATATGCAATTTTTACTGTAAAAATGAACTGTCAGAAACATTTTGAAGAAACTCAGGGGCTCATAGGCAATTTTCACAATAAAATGAACTGTCAGAAACATTTTGAAGGAATCCAGGGTCTTCTATGCAATTTGTCTAAAGCAAAACACATTTTAAAAACTCTGGAGGGCTTTTATTAAAGTTTTAAACTCAGAAAATATTATTTTAAATGTTCAGGGTAAGAAATGTAATATTTTCAGTTAAAACTTTATTCGAAACATTTTAGAAAAAAATGATTGCAGGACCTATATATAATAAAAGGACCAAAAAGTAATTCCAGAAGAACCTATTTGCAAGAAAAACATAAACTCCGGATTTTATTCAAATAAACTGTTTTAAAATGTTTTTTAAAAAGAAAAAAGGAAACGACGGTCGCCGGCGACGGAGCTCGCCGCTGACGACCGCCAGAGGGGGCCAAACAAGGCCTTCCCGTGGTCCGATCTTAGATCAGACTTCACGGGAGGCAAGAAGAGAGGCATCCAGAGAGATCCAAAGGAGTGGATCGAAGGCACAACGACTGGAGTGGGCCACCCACCTCTCTCGCCGTCGGGGCTATGCCGACGACACATCTGCAGCGGCTGGAGACGTTCGAGGTGACGGCACTGCAATCTGAAGCTTCTGGAAGGTTGAGGAGGAGGAGCGGGAGGATCCTGAGGGCATGGAAGCGGGTGAGACGCACGCGGATGGTCCTTCCTATCTCCCTCACCGCCGACGCTGAAGACTCCGGCGAGCTAGGTTGCGGGGGCTATCCAGAGGTGGAGGAAGGTCCTAGTGGAATCGGGATGATCACGGGAGGCCAGGGGAAGGCCTTCGCGGGGCTGGATCACCGCGGTGAGGCTCGGAGCGGCGAGTAGGCTCGGACAGGGGCCTTCTTCTCCGACGACGGTGGCTGTGGGTGCATTCTCCGGCGAGCTTCGCGTGGTTCTCTAGGGGCATCGGTGTGGCGTTCCAAGGGACTGGAGAGCTCGGGGACGAACAAAGGAGGAGGAGGGAAGACTCGGGGGTCCAGGAAACCTCCTGGATTGGGGGGG
>JAMKQA010040250.1:0-16496 GCA_024699735.1 Posidonia australis
TATCCTTTTGTTTTCCCTTTGGTGTTTCCGAGTCTTGTCTCTTCCTCCGGATTCACCATTTTCGCTGTGACTGTATCGGACCTCCCAGTGTGTTTCCGCACACCGGAGTAGGTTTGGTGAACCACGCCGAGGGGTTCCACCAGCATGATCACACCTAAGAATTTTTCTCACTAAATCAGATTGAGGGATTACTTTCCCAAGAGAGTGTAATGCATTTTTTATGTCACTGAACCTAACATACATGTCTCCAATAGATTAATCTTGGTTCATTTTAAATACTTCATATTTGTGAGTTAACATGTTGATCTTTGTCTCTTTTACCTGATTTGTACCATCATGTGTAACTTCCAAATTATGTCAAGCTTTAGGTGAGGTATTTGTGACATCTGGGCCTGATTATCCATTTTTATTTATAAACCATGTAATTAATTGAAATATTTCATAAATGGTTTATTAATGGATAATCTGTTACTTCTTAGATGTGTAAGCTTGTGGTTGGCTTTCTGTGCACCTGCTTGTGATTTGGGACCAATGTGGGGTCTGGTTTGAGGATGCACAGTCACCTCGATTTACGTGCCCATTCTTTCCTCTTTTCTTTCTTACTTTCTTTCTTTCTTTCTTTTTTCCTTCTCTCACTTAAGAGCTCACCACACACTTGTCTTCTTCCCCTTCACCCTCCACAGCTCGTGCCACCACCAACCAGCGACCCATGCCTCGCCATCACCTCCGACGCGATGGGCGGCTGGCGTGATGCGAGAGGAGGAGGGGATAAGAGAGGTAGAGGCGAGTGGAAGAGGGTGAGCTGCGACGCGAGGAGGAAGAGGGAGAGGAAGAATGACGTGCGCGCAACCGAAGAGGAGGTGGTGGCTGTCTGTGTGGAACGCCGGTGGGAGAGACTTCGCCGGAGTGCGTGAAGGATCGCTGGGGCGCCATCAGAGGTACGCGACCCTATTCCTACCTCGTTTCCATGCTTGCAGATGAATATGCCTAATGCATGAAAAAACAATAAAAATGCATGGAAATTGTAGAAAAATAAGGAAAATGATGAGAATGAGTTGTATTGCATGAAAACATAGATATCATGCGGTTAGGCTGAAGATATGTGGAATTGAATGTGTTTGGGGGGTGTAAGCTACAGTAGGTTTTACTGAGCTCTTCCCCTTTGTGATTTTCGTATGAATCACATAGTTGATGGATTGAGGAATGGTTTTAGGGGTTTTGAAGTAGACTCAAGGGTCTACACCTCATGATTTATTAATGATTTATGATGTGTGTTTGGGGGGTCCGATTGAGACTCCCACATTGGGCGATTTTTCGTCGCCTAGAACAAGGGTGTGCCCTATTTGCGAGGAATTCAGTTTGTTGAATTTATTCGGTATGTTGAAATCCTAACAGATTAAGCTAGCATCGCTGGTTTCGATAGATCGAAATCTCTCAGTCTACCGAAATAGGGGGTTTCAGTATATCGAAGAAGTTCGGTATACCGAACCTGAAATTCGATCTATCGTTGTAGCCCTGGACCTGATATGTGCAGACATGAATTTAAATGGATGATAAATGGTTTTAAGGTATGTTAAGCATATGAAAATGATGTTTTCCCCATATAATGACATGGAGGAATGTGGAACCCAAATAAATAAATTTGGGCGTGGTTTTAGGTTTTGATCCCATAAATGAATGAAAAGAATGATTTTGTGTGGTTTTGGGTTTTAGACCCTATAAATAAATAAAATGGCTGATTATGCGTGGTTTTTGGACATGAGACCCAATTTATGATTTTAAACATGGTTTTCATGACTTGAGTTGGGACCCCAGTAGAGGGTCAAGTGTTGCAAGGAGACAGATTCCTGCAACGGAAAGAATGAAATGGAAAATGGTTTTGAAAAGAAATGTTTAAAGAGTTTTGAAATGAAACACTAATAATGTGTTAAGGAACTATGGGGGTTGGTGTCGACAACGTGGTGGGAGTAAGTGGCTCCAATGAAATTAGTTGCCAGACACGACTGTGGTTTCCGAGCTTGAGACAGTGTAGGCTAAGCCTAGGTCATTGAACCTAGTTGTTCGGGTCACCGAGGTCGTGACGGTGTTGGCTGAGCCTAGGTTATTAAGCCTTGTTGTTTGGGTCTCCGACGGTGTAGACTGAGCCTGGGTCGTTGTACCTAGTTTTTCGGGTCACCGATGGGGCGTCAGACAAATACGTATCCCCATGCATATATGAAAGAAATTGAGGTCGGTTGGCCGGGGCGGTGGCATCCTGCAAGAGGAATTTCACCGCAGTAGTGCAGAAAGGTAGGGGAAAGGATGTCCTCGCCTACTGCTTGTGTGCCTGGTTACCCCTGATCAAGGTAACAACAATAAAGAAAAGTGGAAATGAGTAAAGAAAAAGAAATGTGATTTGACCAGGATTGGACTTATGAAATAGTCCTAAAATCCTGAAATGGAATAATGATGGTGTTTTAACCAGTTACCAGTCAGTATTTATGATTTGGTTTTGAGCCCGAGAGGCATTGTGTTTTAGGCTGGATCTGGTCAGAAATGTGAATTTGAAAGTGTGATTTTGGAGAGAATTCCCAAGTATTGAAAAGGATGTGTTTTGGAAAATGAATTCCAAAGGTTTTAAAAGAAAATGCAAAGGTGTGTTTTTGAAAGAGAATGTGGTTTTGGAATGAGTTTCCAAATGTTTTGAGAAAAGAAAAGAAACATGGCTTTTGAAAAGAGCATGAATTTGGGATTGAATTCCCAAGTGATTTCCAATAAAAAGAAAAGAGGATTTTCAAAAGAAAACCAACATTGAAATTAAAGAGATGAGTTTTTATGGTTTTGCCGAGATTTTGTGGTTTGTGTGTTTGGGACGCCTACTGGGTGACTTAGATGTCACTCACAGGTGCTTATTTGGTTTTCAGGTGCAGACCACGTGCAGCCGAGTTCCGGTGCAGGAGTTAGAGCTTCTTGCCGCATATTGAGATCCTAAACCTTAGTTTCAGTTATTAATATTTCTATAATTAGTGTAATTATGGTTATGATACTGTGATTATTAGCATGCCCGGGATCGGGACGTTACAGAGTGGTATCAGAGCTAAGGTTACACCTAGTGCACCGACTTGGTGATGTCTGGTCTAGTGGCTCCCTAGGACTGCACAATAGAAAGTTGTGCACCTGAATATCTGGATTGTTGTGTTTTGTGGTGCTGGTAGGAAGATGTCTCGTCGAGGCCGCAGTCGTGGCAAGACCCCTGTACCTGACTCTAAGACGAGAGAGGGTAGTGCATGGAGGGAGATGAGACGAGAATTTGGCGAGATGATGTGGGGTTTCGCCCAGTCCTTTGGCAGCTGTAGCAAGGATGAGGCGAAGGGAGACCCATGGATCAAGCAGTTCCGCTAGCTTGGCGCATCAACTTTTTATGGGGGCGGCACACCAGAGGAGTGTGAGGCTTGGTTCATGGAGGTGGAGAAGATCCTTGAGGGGATCGAGTGTCCAACAGAGAAGTGGATCCGGATCGCGGCATTCTAGCTCAAGGGTGCTACAGATCAATGGTGGAGGATAGTGCGCCGCACCAAATTTCTGAATGCGGACCTACTGATGATCTCTTGGAAAGAGTTCCGAGAGGTATTCTATGAGAGGTTTTTCCCTAAGCATGAGAGGGATAAGCTAGACAAAGAATTCAGGAACCTGAAGTAGGGAAGCCTGTCTGTGGTTGAGTATGAGTCATCCTTCCTTTGGCTAGAGCAGTTCTCTCAGGCTGTAATCTAAAAGAAGAACAAAGCCAAGAGGTTTATGGAAGGACTGAACCCTATGCTGAGATCCAGAGTTATTAGCTTCAGATGTCACACATTAGCGGATGTTGTTGAGCTTGCAAGCCGCTATGAGGATGATCATAGGCTATTCTAGGAGGAGTATCCTAAGAAGGAAAAGGGGAGAAAGTCTGTCTCTTGACCCTCCATTTCTCTACCATCAATGATGGGAGTGCCAAGTTCTGGGAGTTTTGGCAGCTCTGGGAAGAAGCGGAAGCAACGGCCTACATCGGGTAGAGAAGAGAGTATGGGTTTCAGCCATGCTCGGTCCAGTAGTGGCCCATAGATGGGACCATTCCATGTCTGTGGCAAGAAGGGACATGTAGCGACGCAATGTTGGCATAGGCAGAGGAATTTAGACAGAGTAGTCTGCTACAAGTCCGAGCATTACCAGAAGGACTGTCCTAGTCAATCAAAGCCAGCAGGAGATGCGCGACGTCAGCTTACCAAGGGGAGAGTGTTCTCCATTGCTGCCCTAGATGCTGGTCTATCTGGAGATGTGGTAGAAGGTGAGTACTAGCACGGCTGTATTTGATAAGTCCTGTCCTGTAATAATAGATCCTATGTGTAATTGACACTATTTCTTATTATGATTATGGTTATGGTGTGTTGATTGTAGGATCTTTCCTTGTGGTTGATCGGATGGCTCGAGTCTTGTTTGACTTTGGGAGTTCATTTTCTTTTGTCTCCAAATCATTTGCTTCTAAGATCGGGTCTAGGCCAGCTAGGTTGGCATTCCACCTAGACGTAGTCACTCCATTGGGAGGACACAGTCTAGCATGGAGATACTTGAGACCGATTGATATTCAGTTGGGAGACAGGAATTTTCAGGTCAGCTTGATCCTGATGGATGTGCAGGATTATGATGTTATCCTGGGAATGGATTGGCTGGCACAACATTCAGTCGTGATAGATTGTGCCAAAAGGAGAGTTCTAGCTGAGTGTCCAGGCCAAGGCTGGTGTATGATATAGGGCACCAGACTGGGTGAGCCCAGAAAAGTGATTTCTGCTCTCAAGGCCTATCATCATCTGGCGAGAGGCAGTGTGGGCTATTGTGCCTATGTGACAATTTCTAATTCGCCTATGGTCAGGATTCAGGACTTGCCGATGGTGAGGGAATATCCTGATGTCTTTCTAGAGGAATTGCCTGGAATGCCACTGCATAGAGAAGTGGAGTTCGTGATTGATTTGGTACCGAAATCAGGTCCTATTTCCAAGGCTCCGTACAGGATGGCACCTGTTGAGTTAAGGGAGCTCTGGAATCAACTGCAAGAACTGATGGATAAGGGATTCATTCGTCCCAGTGTTTCTCCTTGGGGAGCACCGGTTCTTTTTGTAAAGAAGAAGGATGGTTCACTTCAGCTTTGTATAGATTACCGGATGTTGAACCAAAACACTGTCAAGAACAAGTATCCACTGCCCAGGATCGACGATTTGTTCGACCAGTTGCAGGGAGCATCAGTGTTTTCCAAGATAAATTTGAGATCTGGATACCATCATTTGAGGATTAGTGAGCCAGATGTGCAGAAGACATCCATTCGCACCCGTTACGGGCATTATGAGTTTTTGGTTATGCCATTCGGGTTGACGAATGCTCCGACTGCTTTTATGGACCTGATGAATAGGATGTTCAGGCCCTATTTGGACCAGTTTGTGGTTATCTTTGTGGATGATGTTGTGGTGTATTCTCTGGATGTTCAGACCCATCGGAGGCATTTGAGGATCGTATTGGAGACGCTGAGGCAACATTAGCTTTATGCCAAATTCTCCAAGTGCGAGTTTTGGCTGGAAGAGGTGTCTTTCCTTGGTCATATTATTTCAGGAGAAGGCATCAAGGTAGATCCAGCCAAAGTATAAGTTGTGAGTAGTTGGGCCAGACCGAAGATTATAACGGAGATTAGAAGTTTTCTCGGCCTGGCAAAATATTATAGGAGATTCATTCAGGATTTCTCCAAGATTGCTGCACCATTGACCAGATTAACCAGGAAAGAGGTGCACTTTGCTTGAGATTGGCAGTGCGAGCAGAGCTTCAATGAGTTGAAAGCTTGTCTGGTATCGGCCCCAGTTTTGACTTTGCCCTCCGGGAGTGGCGGTTTTACAGTCTACAGTGATGCCTGTGAGACTGGTTTGGGGTGTGTGCTGATGCAGCATGGTAGGGTGGTGGTGTATGCCTCGCGCCAATTGAAAGATCATGAGAAGAATTATCCTAGCCATGATTTAGAGATGGCAGCTGTGGTGTTCGCTTTGAAACTTTGGAGGCATTATTTATATGGCGAACAGTTTGAAGTGTACACAGATCACAAGAGTCTGAAGTACATCTTTACTCAGAAGGATTTGAACCTGAGACAGAGGTGCTGGGTGGAGTATATCAAGGACTATGATTTCAGTTTGTCCTATCACTCAGGGAAGGCAAATGTAGTTGCAGATGCTCTGAGCAGATGCACTCATGTCATGGCTAGTCTGATGATCTAGGAATGGAAGTTGTTAGAGGGACTAGTGGAGTGCAGGCCACGGAGACAGTCTCAGGGACCCGTCAGAGTAGTGCTGGCTAATTTGTCTGTCGCCCGAGGATAATCGAGGCCATTGTCACAGCTCAGCAATATGATTCTTTTGTGTTAGATAACTGGAGGAAGTTGGAAGCTGGTAATGCCCCTCATTTTTCAGTTGGGGTAGATGGTGGGTTGAGATATGACTTGAGATTGTATGTGCCTCAAACAGAGGAAATCAAGAACAGTTTGTTGAATGAAGCTCACCGCTCCAGATATACTATTCATCCAAGAAGCATCAAGATGTATAAACACCTGAAGAGGAACTTCTGGTGGCCTGGGATGAAGAGAGTGATCGCTGAGTATGTGGCGAAGTGTGCAACCTGCCAGATGGTGAAGATGGAGCACCAGAAGCCCGGAGGGACTTTGCAACCTCTGGACATTCTAGTGTGGAAATGAGAAAATGTGTCGATGGACTTTGTGACAGGTTTGCTACGAACCCGAAGAAAGAATGATATTGTGTGGGTGATAGTGGATAGCCTTACAAAATCATTACATTTCTTGCCAATAAGGGTGAATCTTCCTTTGGCAAAACTGGCAGAGTTGTTTGTGGCTGAGATTGTGAGATTGCATGGTGTTCCAGTGTCTATTGTGTCTGATAGAGACATGAGGTTTACATCAAGATTCTAGGAAGCTCTGCAGGAGGCTTTTGGCACAGTGTTGAATTTTAGCACTGCTTTCCACCCCCAGACAAATGGCCAGACAGAGAGGACCATCCAGACACTAGAGGACATGCTGAGGGCCTGCACCTTGGACTTTGGTGGGAGACTTTGAGACCACTACTTAATTTTTGAGTCATTCTTTAGGGTGAGTTTGTATGTAACGACCCCTAAGTCGCTACCACTAAACCCAGCTACAAATTTCCATTTGATTATTTGTTTTATCTTTGCTATTAACCAACGATTACACTGATAATGTAGCTAAGGGTAAATATTCTCAACACGAAATAAAACTGATAAATAACAAAAATAAACTAAACTAACACTCACCTAGATTCCTGATGTGTGGTGGCATGACTCCTCCTATATGTACTAGCAACCAACAGCTACTATCCTGCACTTGCCAAAACACACAAAAAAAGCACACGTGAGTGACCAGTCAACGGTCACCCAGCACGCACCCCACCTACCACTCGACAACCTATGCCGAGGGCAATCAAGCACAGGCATCACACCTAGATGCCGACAAAACAAAAGGGCAATCTACCGACACCCAACACATAAGCATTGGCATCCCTCTCGGATGTCGTAATACCAAACCAGGTAGTCTACCACTGCCCGACAGGCCACAAAATCACAAACCATGCCTTTAAAACCATTCTTTTCTTTTCCTTTGCAAAACCATGTGCATGCACTTTTAAAACCTTTTATGTATGTCCGAGAAAGCTACTCTCACCATCTCAAGCTCAAAACAACACCGAAAGCACAACTACAGAGACTCCGCTCTGCACAACATGGTCCCCTCTGGACCCAAGCACAACACCAAACCATGAAGCCTTCGCTCCCAAAACAATGGAGCCACCGCTCCCAAAGCACTATGCCTGAATATGTGTCAAAGCCATGACCTCCTCTAGGCCCAAAGCTTGATTTCCCAAACCAGGACTCCACACAAACACAAGCACAAATAGTGTGTCGAACTACCTGGCACCAAGTAGACAACACTGGCCACAAGTAGTCCACCAAGGAGCGACCACGGTGTCTGCACTACCACAACGTGCCACCCTGTGTAGGAGCCATGTTGTCCCGTGACTCTCCTACTTGGAGAACCCTCAACAAAGCCAACCCCTCCATGGGAAGGTAGTCCTGTCTCTCAGGACCCTACCAGCTATGGGAAGCCCGTCCCACCCGTAGTGGCCACCATAGGGTACGCCTCCTCACGGCACCCACCACACAGTGCTCAGGAAGGAGTCACATACCTCCACAACCGAGCCTCGGTGCTCACAGCGACAGCAAGAGTATCATACCTCCCCGTCATGCCACGAAATACTTCAACCAACAGACCACAACTCTAGCTTGGAAACGACAATCAAGGAGCATCATACCTCCAAGACCCGACGAATCTCAACCTCAAGTATCTCGGCCTCTAATGTAAATAGAAAACACTGGAAAACTATTTCCAAAATCATTTTCAAATCTGCACTTTTCTCTTTCCAAAATTCTCTTTTGAAAAACCTTTTCAAAATCATTAAATGTCATTTAAAACTCAAGCAACATTGTACCCAACAGCGGCACGGAAACCAAAGGTCGAGAAACCACAAACAAAACACAGCCTCGACAGCTCTCCTGTCAGGCCCAGACAAAAGCACCTTGGGAGCATCTGGGTTCACGAGTACCACGCTCAACCTATGACTACAACCCAAGAAAACAGCAATAAAACATCCTCTGAGTGTCAAACTCACCTAGAAGACATCACAGCAAAGCAAACACAACTAGAACTATACGCTCTGGCACTAAGTGAAAGACACCTACTGGCTCATGTCCCTCGGGAGAACAGCTTGATCAGCTCAAACACCTGGAACAGTGCCACCGAATACTCCATTCAACGCACCACACACAAAACCACACAAGCCCTAGACCTAGGGATACTATCATTATCCCTAAAGTCCAATCTAAACTATCTGAGGAAAGAACCTATTATTTCTAAATCATATCGTCTTTTATTCTACCCACACCCTAAGTGGAATCTTGCTAATTCATTTTAGGCAAATCCTACAATTATTCTAATGGTTATCCTAATCATTTATTCCATTAAAGCCTTGGAAAACACCCTAGAAGCCCTGGCCGACCTGCGCATCTGAGCCGCGCGATTGGCTCACGTCTCAGGCAATCTTGTCTGAGTTTCAACAGAGCCTAGACCAGGGGCAAAAACCACTTCCGAACCCGTGCATGTGGTCCGTGCAATCGGCCCGCACCCTTAGTTTTCTGTCAAAATTTAGACAACCTGAGACAAAGGACCCAAATTTGCCCAAAGTGGGAACCAAGGTTGGACCCACCAAACAATCATCGAAAATTACACCCAAAATATATGTTGTAGACATTCGAATCTACCCCAAAACGCAACAAACAAAACTGAAATCCATTCACCTCACAAGGAGATATGAATTTCCAAGCATAGAGAGGTCAAAAAGGATCCAAAACCAACAACTACCATAAATGGCTATAAATGCCACAATAAATCTCCAAAAATTCCTAAATACATTCCTAGCATCCACACACATGGAATTCACACTATCATGCCCCTAGACATCAAATTGGAAATTAAAATAAAACCTATAGGATGAGTACCTCCACCGAAGACGTGGCGGCGACGAACGGCAAAACAGCAGCACACCTCCCTCCCCCCAGCCACGAGCAGCTCCTCTCCTCCTATCTGTGACGGCGGCGAGGTGATGACAGGTTCGACGACGACGGCTCCTCCTCCTCATCTCTCAGCCCTCTCTCAAGCATCTCTCTCTCCCTCTCTCTCATCTCACATCTCCCTCTCTCTCTCTTTAAAAACTCTACCTCATCTCTCCCCCCTCTCTGATCTCTCCCTCTCTCGTCCCCCTCTCATCTCCCTCCCCCTTATCACTTTGGCGTATCGGGGAAGAAGGAGGAGGAGGAGAAGAAGAAGAAGAAAAGGAAGAGGCACGTGGGGTGAGTGGAAGGAGAGAGAAAAATGAGATAGAGAAAAAGAGGAAAGAAAAGAAAAGAAGAACAAGAAAGAAAGAGAGAAAGAAATTCATAGTACGAGACCCAACCACACGACTTTCCACATCTGCGTGACTCATACCACCAAGGACCCCCCTCCAAACTTCCACGACCTAGGAGAAACCAACAAAACTCCTACGAGGACCAACACAGCAGCCAAACCACACTACACCAAAAGGCCAGAAACCCACAATCCAAGTGTCAGACACTACTGAGAACGTGTCTCACATTAGGCATTAGGGCTCCCAAAGCCTAACATGCCTGAATTTTACCTTAATTATCTGGCCAAAGAACCCCTTCTAAAACTTGGGTCATTACAGATCTTCAATTGTGTACGTGTTTCCCTCCCTCTTTTAATTCCTAGAGATCATGCCTAGGTGTATTTTGATGTGGTAAAGATCATGGATGCATGTTTTTAAGCTTTGAATGAGCCTAGTGTGATTTTACTCAAGATTCGGTGGCTTTACAGAGGTTTCAGTATATGAGTTCTGTCTGAGTTTTCTACACTGACCGTATAAGGGTCAGGCGGTTTTCACTAGCGGAAATCAATGGTAGATTTCACTAGCAAAAATAGCCAGCGAATCCAGGTGGTGGTTTTCACTGGTAAAAATGGCCTACAAATCCAGCATTTTCAGTAACTCAAACTCTATTTTTAGTGATTGTGCTTTGATTAAGATGTGAATAAAAGCCTATTATTACGTGTAGACTGATAAATAACTAAATACATGAGATCATGAGAACCATGATGATATAAACAAATGTGAAATAAAGTGTAATGAAAATAATTTCCTAAAACAAGTAGGAAATGCCTAGAAATGGTTATGAAGCAATAAATGGACAAATAGTGTGATCATGGCTAGTGAGAACCATGAATGTGTAAATAAATGATTGAAAATGAGTTTTGATAATGATTTTGAAAGTGATTTAAAAGAGTTTTAAAGGAAGCCGCATAAGTTTTAAATAATTTGCCGAGATTTGTAGGAACTACATAAAAGCCAATTGGTTGTACCGACAAGGGGTAGTGAGACCTCTCAGTAGTCAGGGACGGACCTAGGTTGTAGTTGCCGAATTAGTCCAAGGGAGAGAGCCTCGTAACTGTGTTTGGTTGTAGTACTGTAGCGCCTAGGAAATGATAAATCGGGGTTCCCTCTGTATAGGTGTTGGTCAGATCTAGAGTTAAAGTCCCCAGGTACTCGGACACCCAAGAACGTCACAGAGTAGATGCACTCTAAGCTAGTACCAGTGAGGGTACGCTACTTTGAGCCTATGGTAGGGGTAGTTGAACTCTTGCGTGGGGTGATTCATCACGTTACTGCAGTGTGATGGGGATGGAGCCACGCCAACTGCTTGTGGCCAGGTCGGTTACCTGTGGTCAGGTCGGTTACCTGTGGTCAGGGTGATATGACAAGTTTTTGAGATAAATTGAGATTTATTTGTTTGCTAGCTTTCAGCCATGTTCTATGTGACTTGATATATGAAATAATTTGTGTTTAGGCTAGATTCTTGGCGAGAAAAACGGCTTCCTGAAATGCATAAAGTGATTTGAAAATGAGCATGAGATTTTAAAAGAAAATGACAAAAGAGTTTTGAAAAGTCATGATTTATAAATGGACTATCTCCGACTACACGTTTTGGCTTTTCAAGAATCGTGTTTTCCTCATGGTTGTTGATAGTGGCTTAGGCTTATTGGGTTTTTTGTGTGTGTTTTGGGACACGTACTGGGTGACGTTGACGTCACTCACGCATAGTTTTAAATTATTTTGTTTCAGGTGCGTGGTTGGAGATGCAACTTAGCTCTAGTGTAACATTTCAGGGTCACTTAACCGCACACAGGTCTAAGTTATGTTTTGAAATTTTTATTTAATTGTTTATTTCTACTAAATTAGATTTAAATAAATCTTTTGGCTAGTTTCTGTACTATTGTGTAGCGTTGGAAGCGTTACAGAAATACACCTTCAATTCGTCCCTCCTAATGAAGTGCTACTGATCTTCTCGTATTCTGCATAAGGCATTCGGAAAAAAATTTTGAGCGTAAGAAAAAGATAAACAGTAACTCTATGATACATTGAAGTTTACATTGTAGTTCAATAAGTATTCGATTTTGGAAGACTTTCAGATATGACCTCTGCTTTCCTTGAATTCAAAGCCTTTCCTGCCTTAAGTATAAAAGGTACACCTGAAAGGATGGACTTTCTTATTCGGAAACGTAGGTGAAAATTTATGTGATAACGTCTCAACTGAAATTTCTATGGAAAGAGAATTTTTTGATAAGTATTTGATAGAGAATTTCAAAGGATAGGAAACAAAGATGAAAACTTATGCAAGTTTTTGAAGCATAAAAAGCATAAGATAAATTTCACTTGTCTTAATCCTATAACAGACACATCAAAAGGACCAAAGATGGATCTTCCACTCATTCGAAAACGCATTGATAAGTGGTTATCTACCTCTCATGAGTTGACATCATTCCTCGCACAACAAATAATCAGTGAAAAGCTTCCATCACAACCCTAAAGTAATATATGACATATCTCCAATTTTGCAATCTCTTCATAGCTGACGTTGCAACAATATTGGCATAAACTTCAGTAACCAGGAAAAAAAAGCTGGTCTTTAATTTAACCTGAGATATATTAGCCACTCAAATGCTTGGTTCCAGGCCAATATGATAACACTAGTTAAAAAAAACTGTATACCCATGCCTTTCTTACAAGACAAAGAGGGCACAAGCAGAAACAGTCCATGAACATCGAATCATAACTCACAAGCGTGCCACCACTTGCTTCATCACGTGTCTCTTATTACCAAAGGAATGTAACTCAGTTTGTGTGTAAGAATTACTCCGTTTGGAATTTCGTGTTTGAGTCATGATCAGTGCAAAGATTTGTGGTGAAAAAACATCTCTCATTCACAGTTTAGGCAATATCACTAAGATTCCCTTTCCAACTAAAATAAAAATAAGTCATACCCAGAACATCAATTTGTGGTTTTTTGTTGGACGATGATTGGGTCTTATAATGTACAAAACCACAATTGAAAGCCACGACCTAGTAGCAAAGTGAAACAACTTGCTGTTATACAATAGACAAAGAGCCTACAGAAAAAGTTAAACGAAATAGGACTAGTGGGTAGTATTTCTACAATTAAAAAAATAATGGTGTGATTAGCAATGAAGATGTAGTTCATTTAACACCCTTAACCATCTACATGAGGAGAATATACTAAAGACATGTTGGAGAGAAGATCCAACAAAGACAGGCCTGTGCATGTTATCTGTCAGGAAAAGATAATTGATAACTTACAACATTAACCAAGGATGTAATGTTCCATAACGCATAGACACGAGCAAGGTCTGTAGATCTCCTAGGCCCATGGCTGAATAGAGCATTGATTCCTACAGGAAATGGTGAAAGTATACCTAGAGGAAGTATAAACAAAACTAGGAAAACATCCCCCCAGAGAAAAAGAATATAATTGGAGCAAAATAAGCAGCACAAGGCTAAAATCTACTAGAAGCATTATTGAGATGAACAGACTTATGATTTGTATGTATATAATATATATGATCAGTAACAATGGAGTTAATACCCTTGATAAAAAAGTATAGTAAAAGTGAACATAACGATAATAATCAGTATGAAAGGTTTTACCTTAATTCCAAAATACACTTCCGAGCAACATCAATAATCTTCATTTTTGTATACTCAAAGTAATTCAGGTTTCAATCCTACCTTTGAAAGACACCGTAGAAAGGCATGATTCGAAAGATGCCGTCTTTCAAATGCTCCTTCTGTCCTTCACAAGGATCAAGATGCATCCATCTACATTATAGTTCCTGATGCATTTCTTTTTCATAACAACGAAAGAAACAAAAACTTCTTCACTGAGAAGCTGCAAGGTTTAATGTTTTCAATCAAAATGTCAAAGAAAAACAATCATCAACTTCAAATAATAAAAACTGTAAATTTCACAAAAGAAGAACCTTTAATATTGCCATGCAAATTTCACATATTGTCTTGCTACTCTTGTGTCCTAATGAACTCAATCTTTTGAAAAGGCTTCTTCCAAACAGTGCATTCTTAGAAGTCTGCATATATAAAGTAGTATTGAATATTCATAAGCAATCCAAAACAAGAAAAAAAATTGCAAAACTCGAAATAGAAACATGCACTTTGGTTCTGCAGCTCACCTATTCACATCTTAGATCATTTCCTTGTTTCCTGTGTAGTACTGATAAATAGAGAGAATGATAGCAATAGAATATCAAAACTTGTTGCAATATGGAATCATATATTGTTGCATCCAAAATAGATGATGCAATTGGAACCCTCAAATGAGCCAAAATAATTATAAAACAAAAATTAAATCCACATTATAAATATTCATCATTAAAATGACAATGCATTAATAAATCTGCAAATTGAAATCATTTCAAAATAAATTTAATCCACAATCTAAATGTTGATGTATTAAACTAAATTGAAGTCCACTTTCTAAAAATTAAGAAACCTAAACAATAAATAATCCAATGTCTAAATTTCAAATATTTAGAAATAACTCTAATTTAATGCATAATGTCTCTTTACACCAACATCTTCACTTCTTCAATAATTCAACCTGTATCAAGGAAGAGACAATACAAGTTTGATGAGTATGTTCAAATCGGTAGAAGTGAAGTGTATACATATAAGAAAGTCATTAACAACTCGATCACATAAGACAAATTAAAGTAACTTACATAATCACAAACCCATGTCATGTGATTTGAAGCTGCATCACCTATGGTTTTCATATGCCCGTACAGTTTGAACAAAGGAGTAGACAAGTCAATAAAGGATTTAAGAATTACTTCACACCATCCAACTTCTAATGGACGTCCACCGACAACTTCATTTGGATTCTCACTTAAAAGAAAACCCTTTGCTACTATACCTTTGCCTGGATAGGATAACTTACATGGTATGCATCGCAATAACATTTATGAAACAAAATTAGCACTTGAATCCACATAACATGGCAATTTAAATAGTAATTCTTGAAATATTACCATTCTATCTTTTGGAGGTTGAACTCGTTTCTATGTTATATTCATTGGATCATTGGTAGGTTTTCTCTTAATGACCTGCAACATTGATTATATTACTCAACGTTCACTTAGAACATAATGACTTTATGTATATAAATATTTATATATGAAATATGTTTTAATAGAAAGAAATTCAACCTACCTCATTCCTCTTATGCAAAGGATGTAAACTAGATGTGTTATTACGAGGAACCTCCATATCATTGCCCTATAGTGAACTCCCATAATCTTATAACGTGCATGGATATATTATGTTTGAATTTTGAAAAATTAAATAGAAAAATGGATCCTACCTCATGTGCCCTAGTTAAAAGACAATGTGAATTAGATGTATTTATGTTCGTACATGCCTCCACAGGAAGTCTCAGTAGTAAACTCCATATTATAAATAAAAAAAATATAAGAATTACAATCATTAAATATGCAAAAGAGAATCACCTTAGGAGACGGATCCACATGACTCCCAACTGAAGATGTTTCTGATGAAGATTCTTACAATTCATTGTTGTTTTAAGCTTAAGTGTTGGATTCTAAAAAAATTGAAGAAAGTACTAGCATATAATATTTATACAAATAATATAGTCTATATAAATATAAGTAACTAATACCTGTTGGCTGCCAATTTTCAATTTTCTCCAACAAGTAATTCATTTTCTTTTCCAATTTAGAAAATTTTAATATTTTTTCTTCCATTTTAGAAACTTTAAATCTCATGTCATCCACTTCCTTAGCTAGTCTTTGATTTTCAGATATCAACATAGAATTTGAAGCACATCTAGCTTTTGGACTCCATAGTTTCGATGGAGTTGGCCCATTTCCTAAACCACGAACTCGGCCATGTCTCTCTTCACCAAAAACATGAAAAAGAATATCATCTTTAGCTACAACATCACTTTGTGTATCCTCTGGTTGTTGAGTTTGAAGTTCACGTATCTTTTCCCAAGTAAAATAAAAAAAACATAATGTGAAGTACTTCACTAAACCATATATGCTACAGTAATGTGTAGTGAGCTTACTATAATTGTAGCTGAGGTGTCATTTAGAGCTTTGCCTTCCTTATTTGTATGTGCTTGAATCCACAACTCATCCTGAGGTATAGGCATCTTCCTTTTCTTATTCTTTTCCACGAAGGCAAGGCATGAAAAAAAGAATTTAAAAATAAACTCTACAAAGGAAAATATTAAAAGTACAAAGTAATTGTAGACACCCCGATTTTGAGGTGACTCATTGATAAGACTCCAGTTGTTGCTTTGGATGTGGCTGATCCTTGAACCAATCCCTAAACCCGTAGCAAGCCTGCAGCCCAATTTGAAAACCAGACCAGTAGGGGAGAGCACATAGCTAGCACACTTCCCTAGCACACCTAGCTAGCACACCAACCTAG
>JAMKQA010040251.1:0-22635 GCA_024699735.1 Posidonia australis
TTTGTTTATTATTTTATAAGTTATAACTCATGTGATTATATGCAGAGTTGTGTTTATTATTTTAAATTTTCTTTTGTAATTTTTCAATAGTTACTCCTTAAGTTTAAAAAATAATGTTCATTTCAATTTTATAAAATCAGTAATAACTTGATATTTTAAATCTTTTGTAATGTTATTTCTTTTGTTTATTTCAATTTTATAAAATCAGTAATAACTTGATATTTTATCAGAATTCTTTTGTAATGTTATTTCTTTTTTATTTTAAATCTTAATGTTAATAACTTGATATATAATTATATAAATTAGTAATTCTTTATGATTTTTAAAAAAAATCAAAATATTTCATAATTAATTAAAAAATTAGGAAAAATTGAAAAACAAAATCAGAAACGATTGTAAAATCCACTAAAATTTGAGAAAATCAAAAAATATTTGAATACATTATTTCATTAAATTAATGACAATGTCGGTTCGTTTTCAGCCTTCATAATGTCAAATTCCTCAGGATCTGAAAGTAGTGGAGGTCGTAGTGATGTTAGGGCAGCTAAATCAAAGAATCCAGATTGATTGCATGGATATCCTATTGACAATGATAGATAAAAAACATAATGTAAATATTATGATAAGCAAATGAAGAATGAAGGAATAACAAAATTAAAACAACACCATGCTGATGGATATAGTAATGTAACTAAGTGTAAATCATGTCCATCTATAATTTCTTCTTAAATTAGATAACTATTAAAATACATTAAAGCAAAGAAAAGTGACAAAAAGAGAAGAGAAGAAAGATTCAACAAGATTCTCTTCAATAAAGATACTTCTAATGTTATTCCCATATCGGATTCAGATGATGATATGATTTATCCTGTAGACTGTAACACTTTAGAGGAAAGAAAAATATATAGAAGATCAGTAATAGAGTCTACAAATGAAGAATGGCATAGAGAGTAAATTGAAAGATTTCATAGGACGAGTAGGACCCGAGCTTACAAGGGAAGTAGCAGTGGTAGTGGTAGTGGCAGTGGTATGACACAAAAGGATAAAGGTAAATGCATTGCTGGAATGTTCAAAACATATAGTCAAAGATACGACAATCTAGATACAGCTATAGTTAGAAAAGAAACCTCAAAGTAGAAGACAATAAAAGACATGTTTAGAAATGCTAGAGAAAAAGTTGGTCAAGCTGTAGCAAAATATATGTTCTTCAATGCTATCCCTGCAAAAACAGCAAAGGAATCTTATCTGCAACATATGCTTGATGTTGCAGCAAAAGAAGGTGCAGGAATAAAGACACCAACTGAGTATGAGATCATGAACAAGTATCTTAAAGCAAAGAAGGTGCAGGAATAAAGGCACCAACTGAGTATGAGATCATGAACAAGTATCTTAAAGCAAAGAAGGAAGAATTAGAAACTTACATTAATGACTTGAAACGACAATGGTCAGTTTATGGGGTAACTATCATGTGTAATGGTTGGACAAATACCACAAGAAAACAGATCATCAACTTCATGGTTTATTGTGATGGTCGTACAATTTTCTTGAAGTCTATTGATGCTTCTGATGTTGTCAGAGATTATAAGTACATAAACAAGCAAATCGATGAAATCATTAAACAAGTGGGAGTAGCAAATGTGGTGCAGATTGTGACTGATAATGGAAGTAACTTTAAAAAGACTGGCTCCAGAATTATAAGAAAGTATGACGTATATTGGACACCATGTGCAGCTCATTGTATTGATTTAATACTTAAGTACTTTGGGAATACGAAGTCGGTGGAAAAGACAGTGAGAGATGCAAAGGTTGTAACAAATTTCATCTACAACCACTCTTTTTTACTAACTTTAATGAAGTCACCCGAGTATTATGGTGGTGATTTGATTCATCCAGGAGTCACCAGATTTGCAATAAATTATATTGCTTTCTAAAGTATGATTGATAGAAGAAATGGACTGAAGTATATGTTCAATTCGCCACTATGGTACAAATACCACGAGAGTGAAAGTCCAATTGGTAAGAGAGTAAATTCAATTCTTAATAATGTACATTTTTGGAAGAATTGTCGAAAGATTGTACATATTATGGCACCAGTTTCAAAGATCCTTCGATTGGTGGATGGTGATAAAAAGCCTACTATGGGTTTCTTATATGAAGCAATAAGATTAATGAAGGATGTTGTGGTTGATGCAGCATACAAATCATCTAAAACATATCTCAAAATTATAGATGACAGATGGTCTAACATGCTTCTTCATCCTCTACATGAAGTTGATAAGCATTTTAACATGAACATTCATATATTTCATTTATTACAAAATTATTTGCTAAATAAGTTTTTTTTGTTAATGTAGCATATTATTTGAAGCCACGGTTCCAGTACAGTCATCAACTTGACAGTCGTATTGATTTATTAGCTTCTATTAAAGATGTGATAAAAAAATGGAACTTAATATCAATATCCAAGTACACACTCTCAATGAATTGAAGTACTTTCGATATGAACTTATGTCACTTGAAAAACCTCATACGATACGTTCTCGTGACACAATGACTCCAAGTAATATTTTTAATATCATTTCTTTTATTTCATAATATTATTCCATAATATATTTAATAAATAAATATCATATTTCATGTGAATGATGGATGTTAAATGGAACAGATGCTCCAAATCTGAGGAATATTGTTGTAAAGGTTTTATCTCAAACAACAGCAGCATCTAGTTGTGAACGAAATTGTAGTACATTCAACCTTATTCATACAAAGAGAAGAAACAGATTAGACACTGCAAGGTTGAATGACTTGGTATTTGTGCATTATAATATACGACTAAAAATAAAACATATTAAAGATGGAGAAGAAAAAGATTACATGGATCCAATAAATCTTACATATATTTATAACGAGGACGAAGAAGATGATTCCATACTTCAATGGTTGCAAAAAAATGGAGAACCAATTCTAGATGAAGAAGAAGGTAAACCATCTTTTAGAATTGTTAGTGAAATTGACATTGATATAGAGAAATACATGAGCTCATCAAGACGCTCTCGTGGACATACTCCAGGCTTAAGATGTGACAGTAGCACAGATAATGATGATGACACACAACCACAAGACGACGATGATGGTGGCATTAGAGATGTAACCCCACTTGTAACAGAAGAGCCACAAAAACAGAGAGAGACAAAGGCCACTTAGCCCATTTACAGGGGAGAATGCCTTCACATATACTACACAAGATGAGGATCATGGAGGCCAGTCAAAAATTTATTATCGACGACAAGATCGTCGTGATCAACAACTAGATGAAAATTCTTGGAGCAGTCATACAAGAGGATCTTTGTTAGACTCACTTGACTCTTTGAGTATTCATGATCCTAGAGATCCGTATGATTATAGTTCTTATGGAGGTGGTTCTGTTGGGCAAACAGACTATAGTACTCAAAGCGATTGGACAAGAACTACATATTCTTATGCTCCAAGCGAACAAACTAGATGTGATATGGATTCGTTATTTCATTATGCACCTCCTTCAACACAATATGAAGAGCAACCACCTGAACGTCCTTCAAGTCATTCTTATATCCCTCGACAGCCTCAACCAGTATATATAATTCCTCAATATCCACCAATGAGATTCTTAATACAACTGACAATATTACAATACAACTACTTCATCAATGAATATCAGACATATTAGAATCATGTGTCTTGAAACAACTACGTGTTCTGGAGGGAGTCTCAAATTCAACAACAAATTCATCAAGAACACAATATGGTTGATGTACAGGAAGAATATTTTGATCAATCAAGGCATTCTTCATGGTATTAAGCATATATAAGGTAACTTTTTTTAGTCTTTTTGTTTTTAAACATTTATTAAACATTTTTATGTATTATTTATACTTCAGGATATTTCTATTAGGTATATCTACTGTATTTTCATGTGATACATATTGAAAAAGTCGATCTAAGTAGTATAAGATGTAGATTATTACTTACTTTAGCTTATCCAAGAGTTTCAAATCAAAATTCAAAGTTTTTTTACCATTTCCATGGACTTCCGTAAATTTACCGCGTTTCCATCGACATTTCCACCGATGTCCAACACGTTTCCTATTTTTGTCGGACCGAAGTCCAACATGAAACCGATATTTGATTCTATAGCGATAGTAAATGGCTCAGTAGTAACACGTGTGGTCTGAGAGCGGCCAAGGATGTCCCAACATTTTTCTATCTTGTGCCCCAAACGTCCACAATGTAAGCATCATGGTCGTCCTGTAGCAACATCACGTCCACGACCTCCTCCTCTAGAACCACCACGTCCATAACCTTATGGAGTTGTCATCGTTTTGATTGTTCTAAGATGACATGAGGAGTGGCTATGGAAATCCGAAGAACCTTGGTAAATGTTGTCTGTAAGTCTGGAATACTATTGGCACCTAATATTTGCCCTCGTATCTACAAACAGAGATCCGAGTTCAGACTAGATATGTAAGCGACAACAGTAAGCTCCTCATGATAACGACGCAACCGGGTAATGTCAACTATCATTGATTGATAAAGAACGAGCTCATCAAGGAGTGCATGAAAGGTGATAAACTCCATAAACTAACTGATCCACATGACATAAAGTGAATAACTGCTAATATATCTCGAATACCCAAGAGATATTCTTCTCGTGACCATATGTGAAACGTATGATGTCCCAAGTCTTTTTTACATAATGTAACATCATAACACCCTATGCAACAGAAGGTTCCATATTGTTTACCAGCCAAGAAACAATAGTCGCATTATCAACAAGCCAATCCTCATACGTGTCGACTTTAATGTCAGGAGGCAAATATGTGAGATGCTTTAACTTCCAATATGCAACTATAAATGTCTCAAAACTTTGTGACCAGAGGAGGTAGTTCTTTTCATTTAATTTCTTAGAAGTTCTACTAAGAACTAAAATTCTTAACCAAGGAGTCCCGAGAATCCATATTCTAAATATAAGTATAAAAAAAAACACAGAAAATGAACGAGACTGCTCACCACATGTGGATGTGATGTATGCACACACAACAGAAATTGAAGACGCAAGGAAGGCCTAAAACATGGCCTAATACACCAAATCACAACACGAGAAAGGCCACACTGCCCCAACAGGTGGACTAAAGGAGACGAGAGGCGTCACCAGCAGCCTCACATGCATTGGTGAGCCTTGGACTCATTGTCAACTGGCTTAAAAGGCCTGGAAACCGTCGACGGCTGTCCTGGCTAGAAGGTGTCGGTGGCGGCTGGTGATGACCTAGAGAGGCTGGACGACGTCAACAGATGGCCTGGAAGGGTTGGACGGTGCCGATGGACGGCCTAAAGTGGCTGGAAGACATCGACAGACAGCCTAAAGTGGCTGGACGGAGCCGACAGGTGGCCTGGAAGGGCGGGATGATGCTGGCAAACGGCGTGGAGGGGCTGGATGGCGTCGTTGGGTGGCTTAGATTGGCTTAGAAGACTCGATGGTGGTGGAGGAGTGGCGGAGGAAGAAGAAAGGCAGGGACGGGATTGTATTGGGTGTGTTGGGAAAAAAACTTAGGTTTTCACCCTATACTCTGGTACCATGTGAGATTAGAGAAAAAAAGAAGATTTCTATTGATTAAGGTACGAGGTTATATATATAAGGTTTCTCAGATAAACAGATATCTAATAACCCAAATAACATAAACCACTAAGCAACATAACATAATAACTCTAACAATAGCCATACTCTATTGGCTCTACTAATATCAAGTAAACAAATATTGTCTTGTAAAGTTTGATAAAAGCATGATCCTAAAGTTTCCCATCTTTCTCATAGGACACCAACCTACTTCGACATTCCTACCTCAAGTGATTGGCCTCCATGAGCATCAACATAAGTTAGTGTTAGTGTATGGATCTTATATCGATATCAATCAATGTATTCCTATATATATGAAACTCTACTTATTAATGTTATAGATCTCCTCTTAAATTCAAGATGGTATCAATAGTATAGGTTAAAAGAAAAAAAAACTAACGACCACAACAACTACCACCACCCTCCACTAACCCAGCACCACTGACCCTTTCCAGGCCCCCTCCAACCCCGTCGGCCCTGTCCTAGACATCTCAAGCAACTACTAGTCTTTTGCAGGCACACCAGTACGCCCAAAATTGGACAGCCATCCCAACCATAACCAGTGGTATGTGCAGCATGATCATCAATCGTTAGGCATGTTGTAGATTGCCTATTGTGTTGGTGACTTCATTGCTACTGTATAGTCCTATTTAAGTCCCTATCTATGCTCCTTTTAGTACATTTTATGTCAGAATACATGCTGATTTCTTCGTAACTACCTGCCTACTGCCTCTATTCATGCCTGCTATGGCGTTGTCTTCTATCTCCAACTCTTCCAACACCTCCTACAATGCGTGGTTGTGCAATCTTAATGGTACAACAATGAAACTAAATGACAAAAACTACCTTCTGTAAACAACAACCTTCATTATGTTTCTGGACACTCACTGGAAAACTAAATATATTACCGAAGATCTACCCTTCCAACGGACTTAACTATGATGACTAATTTGCCACCGATTAAAGTCAACCCGTGACTTGTCAACAATATGAAACAAAATATAACATCAGAAGCCATATTTCTTACTCAAGTAAAGAAAATATGAGACACCTTAAAGGAGACGTATGAACATAAGAAGAATATCTCTAGTGTGTTTGAGATTTATGAGCAATTCTTCTCCCTTCAGCAAGGTAATCGCTCCATACAAGAGTTGTATACATCCCTTCATGCTCTCTTGAATGAACTAGACACTCGTCTACTTATAATTCCATATGCAAAGGCTCAAAAGGAATATCATAATGGATTAACAATTGTTAAATTCCTTTCTACTCTACATCCTGATATTGCCTCCCAGATCTGTAAACATATCCTTGGCATCAACACTGTTCCATCCCTCTCCTCTACCTTCTCTTGGACTTTGTGCATCTTTACTGGCACCTCCACTTCACTCCCAAATCAGCCTGTCATGGTCAGTTCCACCAGAGGACATGGACATAAATGCAATAAAGGCCGCACTTCAGGCGGAGAATGTAGAAGTTGAAAGTGCAACTATTGAAAATGCACCAATCATAACTCAAACTGTCACGAGACTCACGAGAGACAATACTAGTGAGCTTGGCACACCTCACACACTTACTATTCTATGAGCTAAGTATGAGTATTTTCTATAGTCTAGGCTAACCAACCTTCTACCATAATTTCCCATGATACAACCTTAAGTACAGGTGCCTTTTTAACTTCTACGGACAATTCTTGAATAATAAACTCAAGTGTCTCTTTACAAATGATAGGTACTCGTGATCAATTTACCTCTTTTTCTCACTAATCCCTTATCCATTCAATTTCTATTACTGATGATAGCTCTATTGATGGTTAAGAGATTGTTCAAACCTTTTTGCAACTTACTATTGACAAAGTCCCTTAAATTTCTAAGTCAATCTTCTTACCATTAGTACAATTACCAAAGCTTTAAACTACTCGACAACATTCTTCTCATATTATTGTACTTTTCAGGATCTGTGGACGACGAAGATGATTGATTTAGACCATGAACGTGGTTGATTATATGTCCTTGTTCGAGATAATGTTCTTCTGTCGTCCATCTCTAAGTCCAGAGTAGTCCCTTCAATGGCATTATCACATTGATCACCCATTTCTTCGCAAGCTTCAACAAGTATTGCCATGAATGTGAGTCTTTTGAGTGTGAGTGTTATTAGTTCAGTAAACATCATCATACTACCTATCATCAGTCTAGTCATATTAGTTATACTCCCTTTCAACTGATTCATTCTAACATTTAGGTCCATTTTACGTGTCATTAATTTCTAATTATAGCTACTATATTGTCTTCATTAATGATTTTTCTAAAATTTCCTAAGTATATCTGTTTAAAAATAGAGTAAAAGTACCTACCATTATCAAATGATTCTTTATTAAAATAAAAACCCAATTTTCTGCTTCTCCTTGATTATTTTGTATTGATAATGTTTTGGAATTTATTTAAATGAGATTGCCAATTTTTGTACTTCTTTGAGGATATTGCATCAAACTACCTATCCTCATACCTCTTAATAAAATAACACTATTAAAAGAAAATAAAGACAGTTTTTATATCAATCGTACAATTATGTTTCAAATGAATGTTCTGATCTAACATTATTCTTACTGCATTCTATCTTATTAATAGGATACTTTCGTTAGAGTTATTCCTTTTAAGAGGTTATGTCCTGATTGTCTTGTGTTTCATTTACCTCCCAATGTGTTTGATGTATTTGCTTTGGTCTTGACAAGCTTTCACGTCATTCAATCAAGTATGTTTTTGTAGAATATTCTAGTCTTAAAAGAGATATCAGTGCTACAATCCCACCATTAGACGGTATATCATATCAACTGATGTTACCTTCTTTGAATCTACATCCTTTTTCGACAATCAAACCACACGTCAAGGTCATGTTCCACTTCCTACTTCCATTGCAAGTTCTACTACTAGCACATCTATTCATCAATGGCTCTTATTGTCCATTACAAGTTTACAATTGTCTCCTTGGGAACATCCACCACTTCCACCTCCTACTGAATTTACTTCCATGCCAACAAATCCACCTCTTTCTGACCTTAATATTCCTATTACTTTTTGCAAAAGTAAACGATCTGTCTATTTCACTTTTTGAATAGCATCCTATTTCACTTTTTATTTCTTATAATCGTCTTCATCCTATGTATCATTAATTGACCCTGTCTATTTCTTCTAAGACTATTCCCAGGAACTACAAAAAGGTTATGTTTATTCCACATTGAAAGACTGCTATGAACAAAGATATGCCAGTACTAATATCGTTGGGAACCTAGGAGTTGGATAATCGCTCCTCTAGAGCTACCATTGTTGGTTGTTGTTCTTGAGTTTACACAATAAAATTCAAACCAAATGGTAAAATAGACAGATACAAAACACATCTGGTTGCAAAGGGATTCACACAGGTGTTAAGTGTTGACTATACTGACACCTTTTTACCAGTGGCAATGTTGAACTCTATTTGGATACTAGTGTCCATTTCTATCAATCATGCCTGTGAAGTATATCAATTTGATATCAAAAATAAATACCTTTTTGTATAGTGACTTGAACCAAGGAGTTGGGTGATCATCCCTCTGAAGCTACCATTGTTGGTTGTTGTTGGATTTACACAATAAATTTCAAACCTCATGGTAAAATAGACAAATACAAAGCACATCAGGTTACAAAAGGATTCACGCAGATGTTAGGTGTTGACTATACTAAAGTCTTAGAGGTATATCAACTTGATGTCAAAAATGTCTTTTTATATGGTGACTTAAATGAGTAAATTTTTATAAAGCAATATCCAAAGTCTATTCCTCAAGGAGAAAATACTATCTATCATCTAAAGAAAGTGATCTATAGTTTCAAACAAAGTCCTGGAGCATGATTTAACAAATTCAACAAAATTGTCATAAAAATTGGGTAAGCAATGGATTACTTTATGTTTGTTAGACGATGCAATAATGGTAATGTAGTTCTTGCAATATATGTAAATAACATCCTTTTAAGAAACTTTGACAATAGACATCTCAGAGACCAAAGAATATTTGTCAAAGTACTTTGTCACCGAAGACATGGGTAAATCCAAACACTTTCTTGGGTTAGAATTTGCAAATAACAAAGATAAAATGATCCTATCTCATAGAAAGTATGGCCTTGATATTCTCCAAGAGACTGAACTCTTGGGTTACAAACCGGAAACTACTCCAATAAATCAAAAACCAGACTTTTGGGACAATACTTCGGAGTTATTCGAGGATATCAGACGATGAAGAAGAATGATTAGGAAACCGATTTATTTGACAATTACATGTCCAGATATGTCTTATGCAATTGGTCTTCAGAACCAATTCATGCATGAATCAATGACTATTAACTAAAAAAGAGCTCTTCTATGTGTTGGCTTATGTTAAAAGTACACCAAGCAAAAGACTTCTATATCAAAAACGTAGACACCTTCCTATTAAAACCAACTAAGATTCTAACTATACAGGATAACGGAGGTCAAAAGTCTACTTCTGACTATTATACCTATATTAGAGGAAATCTTATCACTTAGAGAAGCAAAAGGCAAAATGTGATACCTAGATAAGTATAAAATCTAAATATAGATCAATAACATAGATTGCTTGCAAAATGGAGTGACTCCAAGTCTATGTGGACAAAGTTTGATTTTACAGTGCAACTTCTTGTACCAATGTATTGTAACAATCAAGTTGCCATATTTATTACAAACAATCCTATTTATGACATACAATCCTACCTTTTATGAGCAGACCAAACATATTAAGGTAGACTACCATTATGTAAAAGATACAGTAATCACAACTACTCCCTATACTCCGTCCTCATATCATCTAGCAAACATTTTACTAAAGGATTAACCTTGGGAGTTTTTAAATCATTTTGTAATAAGTTGAATATGTTAGATATTTATGCTCCAACTTAAGGAGAAGTGTAAGTATTTATGGCTCCTTACATAGATCTTATATGAATATCCAATTATGTACTCATCTATGTACTCCGATATATACAGGAGAACTCTACTAATTAATGTTAGTTCTCTTTTTACAATCAACAACATAAAAACAGAAATCCATTTTTGAGCAACTACGAAACTACTTCTAATTAAAGATAAGGGCATGACAACTAATAAAAAAGATTGGCTTCCATGATCATCAACTTTGAGAGGGAATCCACTTTTGAGCCACTACAAAACTTCTACATATGGTTTCTAGAGTTTGTGAACCAAGACCAGCAAAAGGAAGTTGCGTACGTCGCTTCTCACACCTTCTTGCTCACCCCAGATGAAATGAACTAGTGTTATACATTTTCTTCCCCTTCCCTGCCCATAGCACATAGAATATTGCCGCAACCCATCCATCTGCTCCAGTAAACTTTGCAACCCATACATTCTACAAGAAACCATATAAGAACCTGACCTTCAAAGGTGATTTTCTCCCCTACACACACTCCTGTATGGCTGCCACATCTCCATTTTCACCTATGTGAACTTTTTGTAGCAGTTCTTCAATGAGAACAAACCCAACACCACAGGTGATCACACTAGCTCATTCTTCAATGAGCAATTCTTCCAGGAGTTGTCAATGTGTTGTAGCCCTTCCATCTGCAGGCCACGATGATTTCTTCTCAAACCAAGTTTCCATACCTATTGATGTGCCCTTGCCAACAACCTGTTTCTGCCACTGTTTGTAGAGGCATCGAAGTAAGGGAGAAGAAGCCAGTAGCCCAGTATATACTAAAAAGATGTTGGGCGCCTCCTTCCCCTTGTGTAACTCTTGCACCCTGATTTCTATTTTTCTCTTCAAAATACTTGTTTAAATTTATTCCTTATCCAGTTCCAAATTCAGGTCAAGACTGTGTTTGAAATTCTGCAGTTGAAGATACTGCACCAGAGTATGCATGATTACTCTATGATTCCCACCAACCACTGAATTGCTAGCTAATGTGTCATCCCACCAGAATTTGACACTGAAATGCATTCATCCTTCTCCATCGTTGGTGTTTTTCTCAATATGTTAACAGAGCCATACTCCTGAGATTTATCACATCGACCCCCAAATGCGAGGAATTCCTGATACAACCTCCACCCATGTCTTCCCCACGACATTCTTCTTGAGCTAGTGAATGCTAAAGTCAGAAAGCTTCTCACATGTTGAACAATTGATGTTCTCCGGTTTATAAGCCTCAGTATTGAGCTCTACCTACGCCAACACTGCTTCCAAATCTGGATCATGAGCAATAGCTTTTCTAAACTTCCACAACCTACCAAAAGGCTTGACAATCATGGAGAATATTTCTTTTCCTTAGAGAACCATCAGCACACCAATCAGTTGCACCGATTCAAGTCTCCCACATATTGCAGGCCTCCTGTGATACTCTTGCTACCAGACAAGTCTTATCCCAATTCCAGACCAACCTTCCTTGAGAAGAACATTTATCCAATGTAAGCTTGGGAAATGGAAAAAATATTCATCACCGAACAAGGATTAATCCATCACTCCTCCTTCATCCTCCATCTACTCGATAACCAAATGGATATACCACCCAAAGCCATGTTTGCCATTTTGCCCACAAGACACTGTGACAATCTCTACCTGGGTTCCTAGGTTTCATAGTTCCATTCAATCTTCACTGATGAACCTTCAAGCTTTTCTTGTTGGGGCAGACTCAGGGAGGATCTTGTCATCGAAATGTTCTATTGCAACTTGCTCTGCTTCTTTGGGCAATTCCAAGATCTCCATTGAGGTTGACCCTAACCATGTGCTTGAGAGATAGTTGCCCACACTGATTTCGGACCACCCAAATCCCACAAGTGAATAGAAATTTGGATCTATAATGGATCTTCATTTTAATTGCCCCTTTATCCTCCTTATGAGAAGCTTGGTTTCAACTCTTATTCCAACAGGAGGTTTATGCATGCTAACGGACATGCCACCCTGCATGGCTGCATGTACGGGAGACTACTGGCTCCACACATGCTACAAACACATCCATATTTCAAGCATTTGAGGCACCGATCTCTATTTCACCATGGAGATTTTGCTCTCCTTTTGTCCAGAGTTCTTCGGATGGTATGCTCCCAGCCTCCCACTTGCGCCTGGCCACCACAATCCATCTCTCGGTCTTGTCTTGATCTCTAGGCAAAGGAAAGGATCCCTAGTCACCTCCCACCTCTTCCTAGCTTTGTTCTCTTGCTCCTCTCGTACCCAATCTAGACTTGAGCTTTGAGTTGGCACTATAAGTGAAAATTTGACTAGTAACCTCAACCAAACCCAAATAGTTCTGAAAACGGACCTAATCGCAACCTTAGCTGATCATGCTAAAAGTAGGATATGGTTTGCCATTCTGCATATTCGACTTGGTAACTCTCAATAGGGTACACATAAAAATACCCGACCAGAATTTCAATGTTTTAGAAAATAGAAAACAGCCTCTACATGGATCAGGTTTCTACACCTTTTCCAAAAAGTGGGGGTTAATACAGGACGTTGATGTAAAAATAGTCCAAATTTAAAAATAATAATAAATGTAGTACATGCATACAATCAATAACATTCAGCAAATTGCTACAGTATATAAAATAATCGTTCAAACACAATTAATTTAGTTCAATAAACATAATTTGAAACATATGTGCTGTAGTTGATATTCAAAAGATGCCTAAAATTACAAAAAACTCCTATAGTAGCGTTGGTACGCTGGAATAGAGACTGGAATGGATAAGACAATTCTATTCTAATGTTTCGTACAAAAAAAATCTTTAGAATAGGTATGAGAATGAATTTCCTTGGGAATAAAATTCCCATTGAGAAAGAGGAATAACCGTAGAGGATGACACACAATGCTTTTAGAATAATTCTCAATGGAATGAGAATCAAATTCTTTACCTATCGGGACGGAATGAAATTCCCATTGAGCATGGGAATTTGATTCCCATTTCATTGAGAATTATTCTAAAAACGTAGTGTATCCTCCTTTACAGTCGTTCCTCCTTCTCTGTAGTCATCTCTCCTCCTTCGTGACGTGTTCCCAATGTCTGTCACCCTCCTCCTCCTCTAAGGCCCTCCCTCCTCCTCTACGGCCTTCTCTCCTCTATAACCATTCCTTTTCTGTATTTTTTTGTTTTTTCGTCTTTTTTTCCTATTTTTTTCCTGTGTATGTTTTTTTTTTTACAAAGAATATTGATATTTTTTATTGTCTTCTTTTCCTACAAAGAATTTTTATTCTACCAAGAATATTTTATTAATGCTAATTTAGAAAGGATTATCTATGTTAATATTAATTTAGAAAAGATTATTTATGTTAATACTTTTATGTGTGTGTATATGTAGTGTGTATGGAAAAAAATTATTTTAATTTTTTTCCAAATTGACAGGATATTTTTATTAATATGTAGTTGTTAATCTTCTAAATTTTATATTTTCATTTCAATTTTGTTCTTATGTATCAAATATAGGAAAGGAATTGTCTATCAATTCCATTCTGCAATTCTATTACATACCAAACATAGGAATGAAATATATTTATTCCATTCCATTACATTCCATAGTTCATTCCATTCCTATTTATTTTTATTCCAATGTACCAAACGCAACATATATATATACAAGATCAATAGTAAATAAATATCCATATAAGGATCCATAAACCCAACTATTCTAACACTCCCTTTCCAGTTAAAGCATATATACGATACATGCTTAGCTTGTTACATAAATCCTCAAAATAACTTAAGGAGAAACCTTTAGTAAATATATTTGCGAGCTGCTCAGAGAATGAAGTGAAAGGAATAGATATATAGCCATTCATCACAATTTCTCATAAAATGACAATCCAACTTTATATACTTAATGCACTAATGGAATGCTACAATGTTGGCTATGTATATTGTCGTTCGGTTGTCACAATGCAAAGACATGAGAAATTGACCAAAAAATCTCCACTCTGTCATTAAAAGATCTAAATTATATCATCTCACAAGTAGTATGTGCCACAGATATGTATTCAAATTCTGCACTCAATAAAGAATTCTAGACACAATATTCTATTTCTTACTTTTCCAAGTGACTATATTTCCTCCTACATAAGTGTAATATCCATATATTGATTTTTTATCTCTTTATCTCCTACATAGTTGGAATTTAAATATGCTTCAATTTTGAGATGCCCATGCTTCTTATAGAAAGGGACTTTTTAGGTTAGGCAAGTACTCTAAGTGCTCCCTTCCAATGAACCATACTAGACTTTTGCATGAGCTGACTTAATAATCCTACTGCATAAGAAACTTTGTGTACCTGTCAGATAGATAGGTTTTCCAGCAAACCATTTGTAGACTCATCCCAATAATATAGATTCTATTAGACAGGTAGTTTTAGATTTGCATATTAGCAATCCGATTTCCGAAAGCAAAACAAAAGCATATTTTCTCTAAAATAGGACTAAACCATGTTTGTTGTGAGCAAACTTTGTGTCCAGAAAATATTTCGGTTTTTCCATGTTCTTTGTAACAAAATGCTTCGTGAGATATTTCTATGTTATCAAAGATATCACTACTTGTCAGAAGAATAACATCAACGCAAACAACAAGTATAACATAATCCTTATCACTTTGCTTGATAAAGAAAGAGTAACCTACTGCACAATCACAAACCATTGTCTAACACAACTAGATTAAATCTCTCAAATCATACTCTTAGACTTTGTTTGAGCTCATAAATAACTTTTGTCAAAAGACAAACTTTACTCTCCTCCTGAGTAACATACCCTCGAGGTTGCTCCATAAACCCCAATTCTATTAAGTCACCATAGACGATGGCAATTTTGACGTTCAACTGAAACATACTTTAAGATTGATTGACGACGATAGAGAGAAGAATTTAAATGGAATTGAGTCTAACCATTAGAGAGAATGTTTTACAAGTCTAAATGAACCCTTTCGCAACCAATCTTACTTTGTTTTTGTCTACAAAGTCATATGGTTTGTACTTGATAATATAAACCCATTAACACTCAACAATAGTTATATTTACTAGAGGAGAAACCAACTAACATGTTCCTCTAGATAGTAGTGCATTTATTTTTTAATGCTTTGCAGCCTTTTAGTGTGGTAAATGTATAGTCTTTGTGCAGTTACTACAAATAAACTCAGAAGAAAGAGACAATGCAAACAAACAATACATAGGATGAATGAAATTATATGAAACAAAATTTGAAATAAGATGAACAGTAACATGTCTTTTATCTTTACACAAGACAATTGAAAGATTTAATTTAAAGGGTGATGGAGATGGAATTGCACGTATAAACGTTGGAATGGTACGAGCCCAAGGTGGTGGTTGTACCTATAGACGACTTATATACATTTACCAAGGAACAATGGTGCAAGTACTAAGCACCTGTAAATTCTCAACCAATATATTAACAAGCAAAGGAAGAGAAACAATACAAACTATATCGATGGATTGTGAAGAGATAAAATAAGACGTAGACACAAAAAAAGTGACATTAGCAAAAATAAAGTGCTTTCTTAAAGTAGAATCATAGCACTTATACCCCTTTTGAGTCCTAAAATAGCCCACAAAAACACATTTCACGACCCTAAAAGACAATTTGTCAAGACCACGAGTTAAAATTTGTGCAAAACAAATACTCTCAAACACATAAGGTGGCAAGTAAAAAGTCGAATGAATAACACATTACCTTCGAAAAGGAATGCCCCAATGAAGAATAGCAAATAGCATCATATTAATGAGGTAAATAGCAATCGTAACAATATCGGACCATAAGTGTTTTGACACATTCATTTGTATCATGATTATACAAACAATATCTAAGATATAACGACAGATACCCCAGCTATTAGGGGGTATAAGGACAAATGATCTAAGAAATCATATCGTAAGAAGAGTAAAAAATTTCAACACCATGTTGAACAAATTCAAGAGCATAACAAAAGTCAAATTTTGGATCTTTATTTCATTGAAGAATTTTTTTAATAATATCCAGAACATAAGCTCTATCCTTCAAAAGATATGACCAAGTGACTCAAGAGAAATCATTAATGAAAGCAATGAAATAACGATATCCTAAATACAGACGGAACATGAAAGTCCCCGATTATCAAAATGGATCAATTCAAACTAATCTAACAATACTAGGTTAACTCCGAAAGGTAGCACAATAATGCTTACCAAATCAACACGACTCACAATCAAAAGAAGAGAACAACATCCATAGAAGCTAAAGTAATGAATGACCCAACAAATAATGCCAAAAAGACTCTAAAACAGACATAGATGCAACAATACAAATAGGAGTATCCTCACAATCCAACAGGTATGTACCATTACGTTCATAGTCCAAATCAATCATCTTTCCAATATAAAGGTATAATGATAAGAAAAGAATGTCACATAACAATTTTGGGATGTGGTTATCCCACTAATGGATAATAAATCAAAAATTTAGGAACAAATGAAACATTTTTAAGGAAAAGATGGGAAGAAGCCTTGATGACTCCTTCTCTGATAGGACCTTGGCTACCATTAGTAATGGAAACAAAAGGAATAAAGAATGTACTAGATAATGAAACAAAGAAATTTCTAAAGCCTGTTTGTGTACAAAATTTGATAGGAATTGGAATTCCTAGAGTCAACAGGAATTACCTGGAATTGGAAAGTAAAGGAAATTGATTTCTTGTTGACCAAATTTCTTATTATTTGTGCATCCTCAGGAAAGCAAAGGAAATTGGATTCTTCATCGTCTCCCTCCTCTGCACCTTCTCATACCTCTTCGCCCACTTCCTCTGCACCTTCTCCCTTCTCTTCGTCCCATCCCCGCCCTTCGACTTCTCGCTTCACCATTTCCTTCGGGAAGATGGCGGTGATCCGGAGGAGACAATCGACTTCCACACCGCCGACTACACAGACCACTGCCCCAACCAGGACCTCAACCGCGAGCGCCACTGCCCTGGCGCCGACGATGGAGGAGAACACAAGCGCCACGGCCCCGACGCCGACGAGAGACTTTGCTGCCACGATGGACGAGAGGCTTCGCTGCCACTGCCACTGCCCCGACACCTACGAGAGGCTTCGCTGCCACCTCCGGCTGCTACAGGGAGGAGGAGGAGGAGGAGGACGGCGACGACAGGGAGGGAGAGAACCAGGACAGTGATCCACCCTCACGCGCTGCCATGTCCGGCTGCTGCAGCATCCGAGCCATATGGATCCTCAACACCCAGGACGTTGTCGTCTTCTCCAAGTTCCGCCCCTCTTTCCTCTCCATCAGCTTCTCTCCCAGGTCTAGGTTTCGCCTTCCATGCCCTCGATCCAGGGAATCTGGTGCTTGTTTTTGTGTTGTTGATTGTGGTCTTCGAGTAGGAGGTTTCCAGTGGTGGAGAAGAGGTGGAGGTCGGCGTGCCAGAGGGAGAGTGAGACGCCGGAGGGGTACGCCTTGCGGCCGCTCCTGCCCACTGATTGGGGTGTAGGTGGAAATCGGGTGAAATTCCATGGGAGGGGAAGGGAAATGAAAAGCATTGGGATTTATATACTCTTGAAAGTAAAGGAATTGAGTTTCCTTTAAAATCATTTCTGATTAAGTACACAAACACTGTTATTTTGTATGGTCAACAAGAAATGAAATTCCTGTGAAATCATTTCCTTTACTTTCTACATGCACAAACCCCACCCTACTATCATGTGAGACCAAACACCAGAATCTAACAGCCATGAATTTCCAAAAAAGGCTAAGAAAGAACCATTATCTAAAGTAGTAGCATGTGATGCGATGGGTGTAGTCTGATGCCTTGAGCTGTAGAAAATATTCATATTCTGTCTGAGTATTATGAACAATGGGTGACTCAAGAGTCAAGAGTGGGTTTTACGGATGCTTGAACAAAAGAGTAAGCATCACCTATCGTTATTTGTGCCTACGCAGGTTTGGCAAACTTTTTTCATCATTTCTCTGAAGCAGGATTTATACGTCCATAATAAACACATTTTTCTCCATCTCTACGATCTCCCCCTGAGTCTCGACAGCAACTACGTCGACTACAAGTGGCAACTATAGCAAATTGATTAATGGATCCAACTACAAGCGTGGAAGAAGATATTGCCATGGAAACGTGCAAAACACGTGAAAAAGTTGAAGACAATGATGAAATAGAGTTGCCCCAAAAATCTGATCACATTATTGACATCTGGAGGGAAAATAGACATATACTTGGCCACAACTAGGCCCTCACGATACTCTTTCATCTTGATCTTATCAAGAACAAGTGATTGGTGAATATCTAACTCATCCATAATAGCACAAAAAGTGCATAACTCAATAACCAACATATCATATTGTTGTATTGTGAATAATTACTCATATAGTTAAAATACATGTGATATATTCTTCTTATGACCATAAAGTTCATGAAACATATCCCAAATCCTTTTTTCAGTTGCCATAGAAACAAGGAAAGAGGATATACGTGCCTCCATGTTGTTGATTAACGAACATCAAATGCAATAACCATTTGCACATTAGTCTTCACATGACGAATCTTTCTCACCAAAAGGGTACTTATTGATGTATTTCAGCTTTCTTTAAGCTCCTAAAATGATCTTGATTGACTAAGACTAGATCAAGTAGTTCATTCCGTTTAATTTTACAATTGTTCCAACCAAATTCTATATCAAATAATCTTTATCTAACAAGGAGGAACCAACAAAGGGCTTCAATGCGCTAACCACATAGGAAGGCAACAGAAGACAGACGCTTTACATGGAAGGCAACATGAAGCAAATAGTAGAGAACTCTACACAACGATAGTGACATCATTGTAGAGTGGCAAAGAGGGATGAGAAGAGTGAAGACTTCTTTATATCACCACAGGTAAAGCCATTATGTTCATCGACCCTTCCTAGTGGCAACCTAGGAAAAGAAAGGAGAGGAACAAGCGAGGGGGTTCAACAGTGCCACTAAAAAAGGTGGATGGTTGCATCGACAACAATGGACTAGCAGGAAAGTGGCTCTAACGATGCCAATGGCTTCCTACTAGGCTAACAATGTCGACTGGCTGTTGCAGTGGCAGTAATGATGGTGGCCAGAAAAAGGTGCTCCAGTGGTTGACGACGGCGACATAAGGTTTGGGTGATCAAGGTTAGGGTTTAGTCGTTTTTGATACCATGTTGAAGTTGATATTCAAAAGATGTCAAATAAAACTCCTCTGTGTGTGTGTGTGTGTGTGTGTGTGTGTGTGTGTGTGTGTGTGTGTGTGTGTGTGTGTGTATGTGTAAGATCATAGTACATAGATACCTATATAAGGATCTATATACCCAACTATTCTAACAATGTAATTGCCAATCAACCACAAGCCCGTAACTATTATTCAACCACAAGTAATTTAATTCAAAAACATAAATTAAATAACTAAAAGTGACAAGCATAAGTAAATAACCAAGTACTCACAATCAAATCATGTCAATGACAATTTGATTGTCACTTTTAGCAATCAATGTATTTTTCCTACAAATGGTACTCGGACAATTGTCAATTTGTAGGGAAAACAATTGTTTTTTATGTTACAAATGGTACAAGGGAATGGACCACCAAAAATGTGGAAACAAAGTTCTGCAACACAACAACCAAAATTCCCAGTTATGATCATGGACACCGACAAGGAGATTGTAACATCTAAAATTTGAACCCATATTTGTTAAGAAAAGAGCAAAATAAAGACTCAGTTTAAGAATTTTAGGACTGCTCTGTGTAACTGAAATTGGTATGGGTAAGCTGGGATGTTACAAGAGGCAAGTCTCACTTCACATCAAATAAATTATTAGGGGGAGAATTATTGACATGACAGGAGATAAAGCAATAACTCACAGCAACATTCAGTATTCCAATGCCAGGATACGATGAAAAGGTCACTTTCATTGAGCGAAATATTTTTCTGTTCTTCTTGTCAACTGGATAAGTATAAGTATAGTAGCTCAGCATCATATTGAGCACCTACAGCAAAGTAGACCACCTTGGCAAATTAAAAGGGCATATTAACCATCTCAACTAGACCACAATGATAACTTTCTAAGTGAACATACCTCAATCAAGGTGTTTTTCCTGCAAGTTTCTCTCCATGTTGTCGTAAAGTCGTCAAGTGCGTTATCTTTTAGCGTGAAATGATCTTGTAAACATGACGCGAATGTAAGAGAATGACCAGTTGTCTCTACAACAAACTCATCCAATGGTCGGGGATTTGAAATGTTATTGTGTTTTTTGAGTTTCCTTTTCTTGTTAGAAGGCATCTGCCCTTCAACATAAAGTAACTGGCTGCCACCAGAAGATCTTCTTTTGCATTTTTCATTTTTTAGTCCAAGACGTACTATCTCTTCAGTTGTCGATGGATAAGGACAGCTGCTCACAGGATGAATGCTATCTTTGTCTTGAGGTGAGCTCTGAAGTTGCTTGTTGGTATTATCATCATCATCCGATGAGTCAAATCTGATGTGTGAGTTACCAAGATCCTCCATGGAGGACGAAAATGTCTTCACCCGCGTTGATATGGAATCAAATTTTCTATCCAGCAGCACTTTTTCTGACATCACGCTACATGGCTGAAGTTCCTGTCTATCGTTGTTTTTCTTATTGAGAATGTCTTTCAACAACTCAGGTGATTTACAAAGTGTGGAATTTTCGGCTTTCTTAGCTTCACGAATATAAGTAATGTGTAACCTGCAAGAGAATTCTATCATAAATCAGACTAAAGTGGCAATAATAGCCTCTCAACAGCATCAATAGCAGCACCTTGTCAGATATAAGTTGTCCATAACACAAGCATGAAGCTTAAAGTTACTTCTGAAAAACCTTAAAGCTTTCATTGTACAAGAAAAGAGATTACTGTCCAAGAGGCATTACAGTAGTTAATGTGAGCCTGTGAGTAGATGAGTATTAGTTGTGTGATTATGTTTATTACTGATTATGAGCTAACATCAATGAGACTTCACCAAAATAATAGGCAATGATGATAACTATATTAATGATTTCTTTTAAAAGTAACTTTTTTTGGTTTGCTTGACTTGTGCATCTAGCCATCCAACAACAGCAACATCTTCAAGCTGTTGGTATAAAAACTTATAGTTCCACACCAAATTTTAACCGGTGACTGAACTAAACTGTAACACAGGCTATAGAGATTAGTCCAGAATTAGCAAATGGGATGCTATAAATGACAGGATGTCACGACGTTATTTTATCAGTATTCTGAAAATATATACATTTGGTATAGCTTTCTCATACTGGACAAAAGTTTGGCTGATTGAAGGAGCTATCATTCAACAAAATGCTACTGACTTAGACAGATTAGCTTGTTGGCCAATTGAAAAATCACCAATTATCAATCATATCAGAGCCACATTCGTTGGGGCTCTGATTGAAAGTCTAGTTAATTGAATGATTAATTGGATCAGTAGTCTCAATGATCAAACAATTGAACACTTTCAAAGCTGATTGATCCAATGTTATTAAGGTGCCAAGGTGCGATAACACTGCTGGGTGTTTCAATGCCCATCCAATTTTATAAATTGTCGGATCCTTGTTGGTACTCCTTTCAAATGCTACTGACTTAGACAGATTAGCTTGTTGGCCAATTGAAAAATCACCAATTATCAATCATATCAGAGCCACATTCGTTGGGGCTCTGATTGAAAGTCTAGTTAATTGAATGATTAATTGGATCAGTAGTCTCAATGATCAAACAATTGAACACTTTCAAAGCTGATTGATCCAATGTTATTAAGGTGCCAAGGTGCGATAACACTGCTGGGTGTTTCAATGCCCATCCAATTTTATAAATTGTCGGATCCTTGTTGGTACTCCTTTCAAATGCTACTGACTTAGACAGATTAGCTTGTTGGCCAATTGAAAAATCACCAATTATCAATCATATCAGAGCCACATTCGTTGGGGCTCTGATTGAAA
>JAMKQA010040252.1:0-20102 GCA_024699735.1 Posidonia australis
TGACTCTTCATACTTGGCATCATGTTGGTAAGAATCCAAGTTGTCCGAATCGAAATTCATTAAATGGTGTTCGATAATGCCTTAATGAAATTGGACTAATTTTATGCAAATTACTTTTGTCATGCAATATTAACTTTATAACATGTTAAAATCAACATAAACATGTTCTTTAATAGCATGGAGAACAAAACTTAAAATTGTCTTACATAGGTCCTATCTATCCTTAAATGTAATTTGCATCATAATAATTAATCTTTTAATAGAAAAATTAGCAAAAATTACATCAATAAGATAATATTTTAGATTATTAAATCCCAAAAATTCAGCCTTAGTAATTCTAAAACATACTCTGTAAAAATATATCATCATTTGAGCACAAGATTAAGGATTGGAAAGTATTTAAAATAAACAATAGTAATTTATTTTAATTCAAACTTAAAATGGATTCTATAGTAATTAAAAACTTATATGCAAAATCACATACTTTTAGGGACTCAAACACAAAATTTAAATTATATAGAATTTTAGTTAATTACGGAAAAACTATAAGTAATAAAAGAACACTAAGGGATGAGCATGCAATTTCTCCAAATTAAAAATAAAATCAATATTATTTTAAAAATTAGTAGGTCAAGTTAATGGATTTGTCTTGAATTCATTTACTCGAGAAGAGAGATTAGAGTTTAGGGCTTGCCCAAAATGATTTGGACATGCAATCGACATCATTGTTGCTACATAAGGCTGCATAGTAATCACCAGAGCAAGCGCCACGTCGTCATGGTCTTTGTGTAATGCTAAAAGGCACTTACACCCATGGTTTGTAGTGTTGTTGCAATGCTACGCGGCATGCAGTGACCTTTGTGTTGTCGCATGGCCTACTACATGGTAGTTGTGGCACTTCACCGAATAACCAACTATGGTTACTGTGTAGTGTAGCGCTGCGATGACATGCATCGATCGTGGTGCTTCACTAGCACTATCATCACATGGCTTCTATTGCTGGCACTATCGTGACAAGACTACAGTACTCACCAACACCAGCACGATTAGGTCATAATCGACTACACTTGCCAATGTGAGCACGACATCGTCGTTGGTTCCGATGGTTGTCCAACCCATTCTCCAAAAATTTCATTGTCGTACATGTGGACGATAGAAAAATCACCTTAAATGCATGCAAAACAATACACTATTGACAAATTCTTCACAAAAACCTAAACTGATAAAATAATATTTATGCAACGACAAAACAAGACTTTGATATCACTTGTTAGACTTTATGAAACTTATACGGCATTGTCATGTCATTGTTGTTGATGAGAAAGCATCTGCTCAATTCTCAGAATAATCACTTTTGTTCCTACGAAGGGAGTCTTTCATGTACAAGAAGAGTCGACAGAATTTATTGTATAGTTGTTATGTTAAAATCGTAGATATAGATTATATTTATATAACACACTTTATAATTGTACTATAATATTCTTCAAATACCACTTTACTTGGTATATTCTCATAGTTAAGTCAACTCAATAAGTTAATTAAGTTACGTTAAGTTAAAAATTAGAACTTTAAGTCCAACAAAGTACTCTTGCAACTAGTCATTGCATGGGTATTATTCGATCGGCATAATGGATTCACGGTGATTCGTGTCGAGAAATGTTTCCCACCAAACTCTACTTCATGGGAAGTATGCTTGAATCGTTATACAAACCCTTTGATTTCGATAATCAAGGTGCGAAGAACAACAAGCTACCGTCTTCAAAAAGGATCACACGAGTCACGAAGTGCATGTGAGTCCATGTATCTTCCATTTGTTTTCCGTCGGTACCTTCATCTACTGATCAATACATAAGCAATTTGACAGATTGAATCTGTACCTGCAGCAAGTAGCAATTCATAGACTTGGGCCCTCTCCTAATAATGATGCATTACAGGCACTCTTTCAACTTGTTTCTGCATCTGCTGATTCAAACTCTTTTTGGTGATAATGGAGATCCTGCCAAATGCTGTTCAGCACGTCGCTATCTTGCCAATCACAGGCCTTTTCATTAATGGTGGTAGTGCAATGCAGTTGGATAAGGTAACTGATGCTTCTATAAATAAATAAGAAACAACAGGTTACCAAAATATTTAACCAGAGTTTTCCTGAGAATACATTGAATATTCACCTTTGGTTAACAGCTGAATAACTTGGTGTTATTCCTTTTTGCCATTTTTTTTTTTTTTAACGAAGAATCTAGTAGACTTAGGGTACATATGGAGTTCTTACCATGGGAGTCAGCTTTTGACACAGAAGCCAAAAGCTACTCTTTAGGTATAGATTATAGAAGTGGGCTTTTGAGTAATCAGTAGAAGTTTGTTTAGCAAAACAACATCCATCTATGATTTCTAATCTTTGGTGTTTTTTTTTTTGTTATCGGTTAATTTTTTTTTACATACCTTAGATTCGAGAGGCGTGACGAGTTTTAACTTCTCCAATCACTGTCACAACGATACATTGTCCCTTTTTGCAATTTTATCCCATACATAAAAATCACTGTAGATTTTTCTTTAATATCTACCTGGTAGCATTATCTATGCCTTCCTTTGTTACTGGCTAAAAGCACATTGATCCACATCAACCAAAACTGTACCTTGATCTCATTTTTCCATTAAAAACATGGTGGTCTTTCACCAAAGTGACTTCGACAATTGGTCTCAAATTTTACAGAAAAAAATTCCATCGCAGCATCCGCCCATCCTTTATTAATTTTGAAGACCACTGTCCTACTTTGCTGTGGGTGCTTCTCCATTCACCGGCACAGGTAGCCTCTCCCCCTGTAAATTTTGATACATAGGCCTATACTTTGACTCTTTAATTTTGAAATAACCATCCGTAGTTTAAGCCATTTAATATCGACACTTTTAATTATTATTTTTTTCACTGTCATTCCAAATCTGAGCTTGTTGTATGAAACCCAATCACTTGCTATTCTGCCTTGATTGATGGAGGCGACTGAGAATTCATTCAAATCGACCGATCATTTGATGCTTTCTTTCTTATTGACGGAGGTTATTGATATAATTTTTTATATCACATCATTCTCTATCTAATTAGCCAATTTAAGGTTAGAGTGGACAAACAGTCAACAACACGGTTCTTTCTGGCCGCTAGAGGTTAGCTAGGTGGTTGCTAGAAATAAGATCTAACTACAGTCGTCAATATGAAATGATTCAAACTATATAAGGTTATTTCAAAATTTAACAAAGTACAGGCTGATACATCAAAATTCTTCAGAACCAGATCACGATCATAAAATGTTTCATCATCATATAATAAAATATGAAAAACAAACACTCTTTCGAGCAGAAAATAAACGACTGTCTTGTTAACAATATAAAAGCAACTGTTTTCAGAGGACCACTGCAGTCACTACATGACATCATCATATCAGTAACATTCATAACAGGGAAACAAAATCGGACCTTAAAAGCTTAAACAAACGCAAATTTAAAAGGCAAGCTCCTCGTGATACGAGGAATCTAAATAAATTTACTCCGTAAAGCAATAGACAAAATACTACATTGAAGACCAGCGTAGACAAGGGACGGACAATTGGCCATTCTCACCCTGTATAAACACGAAGGAAGGACAAAAACCCGTGTGAAGTATAGAATCACCTACTTCTGTATCTTCTGTCTTCTCACTCACTGCAGTAAACGGTTAAAAATCTGCAAGTTGTCCTAACTCTCTCCCAAGAAGAAGAAAATGCCCTGCAGTTACTGGTTCAGCTCAGTACCAGTTGGGCTACTCATCAATACATCCACAGACAGCACCATGCGAGGTGCTCCTGCTCCCTCTCTCTTCATGACAAAGCCATTGTTCTCCCATCTTCCTTAATTTCTTCTTTTACCTGAACACGAGAGTAAGAAAAACAGTACATGAATGGAATATCCCTGTGGCAGTGCAAGGAACACGAAGGAGGAGACCACTTTTCTGGGCCAATGGAATACTAGGTGAGAGACATCCCCAAGATCGAACCGCGGTTGCGGGTGCACGGCGGCAGGAAGTGGCATCATCTCTGCAGCGTAGAAAAGGAGCACCTTTATGTAATTTATTCATGGGATCAACCAACCTGACCTCACTTCTCTCCCATCAACAACTCCATCATGACAAACTCATCCGCCCCACTATTCCTCTCTCGGGAACATGCCCGCAACTTTACATTTCCAATGCACCTCCTGCATCATCCCTCCTCTTTTTCTCCCCACTATTCACCTCCTCTGTTGTCTTCTGGTGAAAAAAAAAAAGGGTCATATTTCCTTCCTACCCGGCAAAGAAGACAAGGTTATTCAACTCCTCTGAACAGCTATTTCTACAAGAACATATGTGGTAGTTCCTAGTTGTCTGCCTAACAATCTATCATCCACACACCATCCAAGTATGAAGTAGAATATGTCGCATGACAATATGGTAAAATAGTCTAATCACATTAAAAAAAAGTGTAGCTAGTCGTGCATTTACCCTTGGAGGAAGGAGTCTGTGTTTTGGTGCATGCCACCATAACCAACCCACTACCAGTCTACCAGTCCATTTTCAGCAGCTAGCTAGCGTGGACCATCGACATTCTCTCATTCCTCTTCCTCCGAAGAGTACGAGCACCAGATCCCAAGCATATCCTCTGCAAACCTGAGAGAATCGATAGTATAATGCAAAGTAATGCAAAAAATTACCAAAGTAATGCAAAAAATGAGTATGAGGAGAGGAAGGGACCACTGGTCCACCTCTGCACGTGCACACCACCACTGCATGTCTTCACCGCCGACGGCAACGGTGGCAACCAACAATGGCAAAGGCAAAGGCCAAGGGCAAAGCGAGCTTCAATTTCCTTGTTGCCTCCGCTACTGGGCATTTGGCAAGAATGGTGGTGAGAGACGCGTATCTTTTGGGGTCTAATATCAACAACAGTGCTGTAATTTTTGGAGGAAGAGGAATCAAATTTTAAAAAAAAAAACACCATATCCACACCACATGGAAGATAAAAGAACACACACTTATACGAAACAAAAAGTAGAATTCCTTTATTTATTTATTTATACATCATTGTAATGAAAAAAAAGGACTTTACACCTCCTTTCTTTTCCTTGCAGAGATTTTACAAAGGAGGAGGGGAAAAAAAAGAAGAAGGGAAACAGGAAGAAAAATGGAAAAGGAGAAAACGGAACGGAAGTAGGAAGTGGAAGAGGGTTCTGCTTCTGCGCTCCTGCTCCTGCTTCCGAGTATGGTTATGTGCGTGTAAATTAAACCTGTACCGTACAGACGACAACAGCTTCAGTTTCATCTCCAGCTGCTGCTGCTGCCGCTGCCGCTCCTCCTACCAACCCAACAAAACCCTGCACATAGATTTACTACCTGGAGGAGAAGGTACATCAAAACCACCACCAAACACCAGTTAACTAATCAGGAAAGTCGAAACAAATAGAACCCATGTCTCCGATTTCGTCCATTCCTCACCTCGTAACGAAGCTGAATTACGCGTCATGGGCTCACCTTAACCCACTCGTACCGCCCGCCTTCCACCGGCTTGTCCTTGACGACGTCGTAGTTGTACCTGATAACAAGATTAATGGAACCTCTAGTCAGCTTGAATTCTTCTGTCTGCAAGGGAAAAAGGGCTGAGAGACATCATGATTATGGTTATATGATGGTAATCCCGTTACTTCTCCATGAACTTCTTCATCTGCTCTTTCTCCGCTACGGCGAAGAACTCCTCGATCTCCTCCGCGGACGGCGTTTGCTCCGGCTTCTTCCTTGCCGGCCACCCCGACGAGGGTTCGTTCCTCGACTCCAGATTTTCGAATTCTGGTTCTTCTTCTTCTTCCTCGTTGTGGTTACCCCGGAGCTCGCTGGATGGCGTCCACTCTCTCCTCCTGCTCTCCACAACCGAACCCAAAAATTTATTAGAAAGAGAAGGAGAGAATTGTAACGGACGTGGTGGTGGTGGTCCGAACGTCAACCAAGAATTAAATTCCCAAGTAAACGCTGGTACCAAAAAGAACCCATGAGAATTCAAGAATAATTAACCTCTTCTCTCTGCTGCGGTAATACTGGACATTGCACGAGTTGGACTCCAAGCCCTCCTCCTCTTGCTCTTCCTGCACCAACAAGAAAAAACGGCGCTGAGCTAAAGAATTTACTGCTAGAAATTTACACCTCCAATGCCAATTAATTCTCCCGAATTCTCGAAGACTACCACAGCTGGAATTTCTTGTCCTCCTCCTCACCTGACCACCACAACTAGATCTCGACCACTCTTCCCGTTTCTCATCTCTCACTCCCGTCTCCGCCTCCCCGGAGGAACTGTTCTCTCTGAGCGATGAGATCCTCTCCACGTGGCCGGAGTTGGCCACCACCGCCTTCTCAGAAGACGTCAACGGCTTCGTCTTCATCTTCGTCTTCCTCCTCTTCTTCTGCAGCAGCGGCATCAAGACCAGGGTCCGGCTACGCAGCTGGAGGTATGATGAGACCTGGGCATCGTTCATCTCGGAACCCATCCTCCTGTCGCTGCGGGCCATTGCCGGCGCTTTGGCCCCCGACGACCTTCCCCCTCCGACGCTGTTGCACTTCCTCAGGTGCTTTCCCATGTCTCGCTCTCCCTCTCTCTCTCTCTCTCTCTCTCTCTCTCTCTTTCTCTCACAGGTTTTTGTGCTTTTATTACCTCTTTTAATGGACGGCTGTGATTCCCTCTCTGCCCTAAACAGCCGTCTCTTGTCTCCGTCAGGTTGTGACGTGGGGGTTGGGAACGGCGCCGTTATGAGAGTTGGGATTTGGTGGGTGATTAATGCTTTAAGCCTTGTAATTAACTGTAAAGTGTGGGCCCCATCGAGCATCGTCTACTTGCTACCGCCGTTTAATTACGGCTTTTTATGTTTCAGTGGTGTGACGACGATTTCCCTTGGACTTCAGTGAAATGACGGCTGTATCCTGGCCGTTCTAGGATTCCATTTCTGTGACGGTGACCGGCGGTGGGGTCCAGGTAGCATAATGAAGACGCTATACAAAAAGTGGACCCCGCCACAGGGGGCTGGTGAATTGCAGGGCCGAGCGCAAAGCTCCTGTAGTTTCGTTTTGGACAAGTCGCTTTTTCGTCGACGAATGAAAATGTGAGGTTTTCTCGTGCATGGCATACGGAAGTTGAAGTCGGTTCAATTTTTGATTGGTAAAATGTGGAGATGAAGAAGTCAATGGCTCTGAACGGACTTGCCCAAGACCGAAAATATGCCTTTAACTCATAGGGAATTGAGTTCTGAAGAGAGTGAGTGACACGTACCGTGTGTACAGATGGTGGTGATTCACCATTCGAGTAAATGTATCGATGGATTCTCTAGCTGAATTAAGCTACTTTCAAGTTTCACCTGCCACAGTAGCGAGGCCTTTTATTTCGCGTTGCAGCGTAACAACTAACTTATTACCAGGAAGAAAAGGCTGCCATGATTTAGCTTTCCATTTTGCATACCATATGCTTTGGTGCTTTCTAATGTACATACTCCCGTGTACAGTGGCGGTGCGAGGGAACCGATGCCATGGGGGTGGGACCGAAGGTACAGCAACGGCAAAAGTGAAAAGTATATACTTCGTTACAAGTGAAGCATCCACGAGAGTAATAAATGGCAATCAGACGACACAACCTCCAGTGCAAGTGTACATCAATTAATGTTACAGCAACCATTACTGTACTAATTGGCAAGGCTAAGTGTCCCAACAAGTCGATGGGAGTGGAATGGGGGTGGTCCGGCTTCTTCTGGCTGCTAACTCTTTTCTGGCAGTCGTTTGTTTTGCGAAGAGTGGCTAGATGACGTACTTACACACGCACCCATAACAACCCCGTGGGGACTGGGAGAATAGTTCTGTACCCAACACTAGTCTTGTTGTTTTAGACCCAAACCCATGAACTTGATTCATTTACCACGAGTCGAGCTAGACCCAGATCTAGTTAACTCGAACGGATCGAACCTGATCCGACCTATTTTCCTAATGAGATGGATTTAGATATAGATTTTGGACCCATATAGACCATTGAAATAGTTTAAACATTGAAAATTATTCTTTTTTTTAAAGAAAATTAATATTTGCTTTGATTTGAGAGCTAGGGTTACCATTTTAGACTTACACGACTCTCTTTGCCGTCGCCTGCATTCCTCCTCCTCCTTCTTCCACTCCCTCTCCTAGTCAACTCCTCTTTGCTATCGATGTACACCTTCTCCTCCCTTCCTTCCCTACTAGCCCATTGCCGTCTCCTGTTGTTGTGGCTCGTTGTCGTTGCGCTACGCTTCCTTGACCCATTTATTAGCAGATCAATGTCAAAAGGGTCGGGTTCAACCTGACCCAAGCCGTTCAATAGGCCTACTTGACCCATAAGTCGTTTTGTCAGTGGTACTAGTTGAAAAGTAGCATCTCGCCCTACATGTTGGATTGTTGGTTGGCATTAATTATGGTTAGTGGATGTACCTTGGTTTCTAGTAATAAACTTTGATTTCGTTTGATGATCAAGTCAATCAAATGGTATATATGTTTTCAATTACATTGTACATATAAGTTACGACCATTATGTTATTTATTAAGAACAATGGTAAGTCAAAAATATATTTTATAAATCAACTCAAGTACTTGAGCTGACGAGGGCATTGTGAATCCATTTTTCCTACCAAAGTCCAAATGTTAGTGGCAACAATTTGTTTCTTTTCTAGGCTATGCTTCATCAATCTAGAGAAACATTCTCATAACTGATCTTCTGATTAACAATGAAACCTTATCTTCGAAAGTATTTGCGAATATTGTTTGTCAAAAAGTAGAATTGTAGTATTTTTTTACTCTCATTCAAAAATTTATCAAATATTTCCTTATTGTTAAACTTTGTTAACCATACCTAAATAATTTTATTTTTTTTTACAAATAAAATCTTGAACACATAACATATTTACATAAATTTTTTTTTATTATAAACATTAGACACAAACACATCAATTAGTTCATGATCTTTACATATATCTCTCATACTAACATTTATGTGAAGATCATGAGTTCATGAAGGTATGTACATAAATATCAATGAGTTTATATAATTCATTGTGACATATAAAAAAAATGCAATGAGACATAAACAATAGCAAAAATAGCTAATAATATCTTAACAATAATGTAGAAATTGCAACAATTAATTGAAAATGTAGAAGTAACAATCACTCAAAAAAAATGTATAAGTAACAAAAGCCTTTTCTTCTCCTTTGCTTGCCCTTTTTCTTTACTTTATCTTTGCCCCAATCTATTGTGGATGAATCATTTATATTTATATTGATTAAAAAAATAATGAATCAAACCTAACCCACTAGCCATCTATGATGAATGATACGGCTACAATAGGACCAAAGAAACATGCACAAGCAAGAAGAACATAAGGAGAATGTGGTCGTTCAGAGGTTGTTGAAGCCACCATGGCCTTTCATGATCCCTGAAGTATTTTACATTCCTTGGCCATGAAAGTTTTGGCAGAGATATATGACAGTATTGCGAGGTGATGTTCATATCTTGCTCACTGGCAATGCAATACCAAGTAAGACACCCGATTCACGTGGAAAAGTAAAATCTAGTTTGTGTTGGACTTAGTTGCAAGAACATATTCCATCTCTCATGAGCCGTTTCACAGTCTTCGGTAACTGGTAGGCATTGCCCATCTCATTGAGCATTTGTTTTGACTACTGCAGAAATAAGGATGCAAACATAGACCGACTGAATAATTAGCTTCACTTGAAAACCATGCAGAGATAGATATGGAACCCTATATGGGAGTATGATATACATCTAGGGATCTCAAAGGTCAGTGAAAGAACATTGCTATCAAATGCATTACGAAAGATGAGAGGAGCAGACAATTTTTTGTATGTTTGTCATCTGGATATGCGTCTGTTGTCGCATAAACGTCGTTAGAAGTTGGAAGAAAGTGGAAGTAATCAGGAGAGTGGGAAGCTTAGGAGACGACCATATATGTGAGCTTGCCATCATGAATTGCTTATTTCGAGACTTAAAGAGATAAACATGATTTCTTGCAAATGAAAAAGAAAAGAAGATATAGTAAAGACTAAAAATGTTTTCTCTACGAAGTTTTGCATGTATTTGTGGTGCATGGGAATGGTTTCGGTCCATTGGTATATCTCATTGAAAGTTAGATAATATTCACCTTAAAGTAGTCAAAAAATAAAGAAAGGAAAGTAAAAACAAGGTCACTCAGGTGGTACTAAGATGGATTGCAAGCTTGAAAATTAATGGAATAATTAATTGTTACTAAATTTATTTAATTAATTGTATAATAAAATTGCAAATATGACAAAATGTTAAGGTCCATTTCGCAACAAAAGTGGATTATTGGTTTTTTTTGTGTCAGGGGGTCTATATCCAAAAAACATTGAATCTTGTAAGTTTTTTGGATTTTTTTTTTTTCTCTTTCTATTAGACAAACATTATTTTTTTGCTATGTCACTACTTTTCAAATAATTCATTCTCAATAATCTACAAACAAACAGACCCTTAGTTCATGTCTATTGAAAACAAGTGTAAACAATCTTGCAGTATGTCCCATGTATATCTTTTCTAGTTTTGTTCCAGCTTGAAATTTTCAAAACCTGACCCTATTTATCCAAGCCGTGCTAGGTCAGAAATAGAAATTCCTCGACCCTAGCATGCGACCTACAATCCTATTTATTTTGGTCTAATTCTAATTAATTTATTATTATTTTAAAAATTATAAAAAATCAAAAGTAACAAAAATAAATGTCCACTAATAAAAACGAACAACCACTTTTATGGAATAAACGTATGTTTTTTGGATAGAATGTATTGTCCAAAAACAGATGTCTACTTTTATGGAGCGAATGTTTGCTTGTTAATATAAATGTCCATTTTTTAACTATTACCATTTTTTAACTAACACATGTTCATATACAAAAAATATATTATAAAATGATTATTCTATCATAAAAATCAATATTTATACTTAAAATTACATATTTTTATTTAAGACCTATTTTGGGCCTAAACTGGATTATAAAAATGAGCTCAGGTTGGACCATGTTTGTGTCAATTTTGAGCTTAACCCTAAACTAGGTCGTGGACCACAAGAGAAAATCCCCCGCTTTTGGCCCTATCAGGTTTGAGTTGGACTGACCTAGGTACCATTTAAGGCCAGGCTTGCCCCTTTTTTTCTTTTTGAGTAGTGAGCAACTCGACCTAAATTTCTAGGTTTAGAAGGAGACATTACGTTGGATCGATCCAATAGTAAACAAATAGTAGAACAGTATAAGCATTGATGGCAACATGTGATATATACACTGCAAAAACGTACAGAATACTGACCCAAGGGTGCACATGAGTAAGGTTGAGTCGGATTAAGGATGAACCCACAACCCAACTCAAACTATTCGGATTGAGTAATTTTCGACTCATACCTTACCCAACATCAGTCTAAACTCAACCCACAAACTTCAAGTTGGGTCTAATTAGTTATTAGGTTTTACATAAATATTCTATTTAAGAACTACAAATTATACTTATAACATTTGATGTGTGAACACTCTATTATAACACAAAAGAATTTGCCTAATTTTATTTTAATTCTAGTGATGATTAATCCACAACCATTCATGTTGTAATAGTTTAGGCAACATAAAGATAACAATAAAGTAGAAAAAAAAAAAATCAATTTTTTACACTACAATGACCAATCCACAACTATCAATCATCATCCAACTTTCCACAAGTCATTAAATTAACATGTTGGTTATCCAAAATTATCACAAAACCAAGACAAAATAACACAATTGTGTCTTTCATGTAGATCCACTATATAATAGGTATGAGTAACTACATAATTTGCTTACTTTTCATATATTTTTTTAAAGAATATCTATTATTATTGACTGTTGAGTACTTAAGTGTATCATCATTACACGTAACAAGTACCAACAACATATTAATATCTTTCAAAAATTATAGAAATATAAAAACGACCATCACTTCTTCAAAAACAATTAAATCCAACACTAAACTAATAAAATAATTACACATCAAGTACTTGTCTAATATCTCATATTCATATATCATTTACATATACATATATAGTATATATTTATAAATATGAATAAATAATATATATACCTTTAATTTTCGGATTGAGTCAAATAATCTCTCTAGAATCCATATCCAATCCAAATATTTCAAATTTAAAACTTTTTAACTTAGACCTAATCTATAATATAAAAAATCTGATATAATTCAACCTATGATGTAAAAAATCCGGTCTAACCCAACCAATCAGGTTAATTCAATTTTTGAATCACCGTAGACGCATGTGCACCATGTGCACCCGAAACTGCCTCTGACCCCTCTCTCCCCTTACATTTAATAATGGAGTTATTTGCCCATATCCTCCTTCCTGTACGTAGGAGATTGCACAGCAAGATGGCACATGCATCTCAATTAGTATAAATTAGTAAAGAAGCCACATTATTCCACGGAAAAAGGTTTATGATTACCAATTTGGGCACAAATCACGCACGTGATATTCCAACGAGTCTGTAACGCTAATCATAAATTCCAGTGAGTGTGTAATGTAACTCAAGTTTAATAATGTAGTTATGTCGTTGATCTTATGTAAATATATTTCTCATACATATCTCCTTTACGATCACCTCTACTTCTACAAAGGAAGTATCTTAGGTAGTGTTTAGACGTTGAAATGGAAATTAGAATGAACTGGAATGAAATGAGAGAATTCTATTCCATTGTTTGGTATAAAAAAATATTTAGAATATACATGGGAATGAAATTTCCATTGAATATGAGATTTTCATTCCATTGTTTGGTATAAAAAAATATTTAGAATATACATGGGAATGAAATTTCCATTGAACATGGGAATTTCATTCCTTCCCGAGAGGTAATGAATTTGATTCCCATTCCATTAGGGATCATTCTAAAAACGTCGTGTACCTTTCTTTACGGTCGTTCCTTCTTCTCTGCAACTATCCCTCCTCCTCCATGGCATGTTCCCGACGTCTGTCACCCTTAGTCATGGAATGTGGGCCGAGCTTGGCCAACCTGGCCCAAAAAAGTAAGGACCCGCTTGGGCCTGGACTATGCCGGGCCAACCTGTAGGTTGGACCGGGCCGAGCTAGGTTGAGCCTCTTTTAATAGACCATGGGCCCGACACGACCCACAGCTTGTCGATGGGCCAGGCTGGGCCGGTCCGGTCCATTGGGCCAAAATTTAAATTTTTAAATTAAAATTTGTTATTAATAAAAAAAATTTAATACATTAAAAAAATAAAAAATACATAAAAAATAAAAAAATACAAAAGATGTTTTACATCATTGCACAGTAACATTCTTGAGGAACTTTACAAATACTTTTTTTTATTTCGGGCCTACGGGCCCCAGTCCTTCTTCTCTTTTTAATTTCTAGGTCGGCCCAGCCCGGTTTGGCCAGGCCTAATCCTCATTTGTGGGCTAAAATGGACCTATTCTACGGACCTACGGGAGCTTAACACATGGGCTCGGCACGGCCCACAGTGGGCCTAGCCTAGCTTGACTCGGTGCTGGACTAGATGGGTCGAGGCTGTGGTGGGCCTGGGCTGGGTCGGACAATTCAGGGCTGGTCCGACCCGATTTCCATGTCTAGTCACCCTCCTCCTCCTTCGAGGCCCTCTCTCTTCCTCTACGGCCTTCTCTCTTCCTCTACGGCCTTCTCTCTTCTACAACCATATCTTTTCTGTATTTTTTTGATTTTTCGTCTTCTTTTCCTATTTTTTTTGTGTATGTATTTTTTTTACAAAGAATATTGATATTTTTTATTGTCTTCTTTTCCTATAAATTTTTTTTATTCTACCAAGAATATTTTGTTAATGCTAATTTAGAAAGGATTATCTATGTTAATGTTAATTTAGAAAATATTATCTATGTTAAAACTTTTATGTGTATGTGTATATTGTAGTGTGTATGGGAAAAAGTTATTTTAATTTTTTTTCCAAATTGATAAGATATTTTTGTTAATATGTAGTTGTTAATCTTCTAAATTTTATATTTCCATTTCGATTCTGTTCTTATGTATCAAATATTAGAAATGAATTGTTTGTCAATTCCATTATGCAATTCCATTATATACCAAACACAGGAATGGAATAAATCTATTCCATTCCATTCCATTTCATTCCAAATTCTATTCCAGAGTTCATTCCATTCCTATCTATTTTCATTCCATTCCTATCTATTTTCATTCCAATGTACCAAACACAGCATTAAAGTAAAAGAGTTAGAAGAGTTGTTATGTAGTTGTATGTTGAAATTCTAAAAAGATGTCTTTTTTAGAGTACATTCTGTAACTGTGTTATAATATCTCTCATATACTACTTAATCTAATATGTCTCACAATTAAGCTAATCTACTAATCAAGTTGGTTAAGTTACTTAAGTTAGACATTTAGACTTAGATCCAATAATCTTCCATTTGACTTATCCAACTTACTTTATAATAAACAAAACTTTACATAAAGCGATCACTTTCCAATTACTTAACAAGACATATTAATTTTCATTCAAAAATAACAACTCTCATAGATATTAGTCATAGTGGTAATATATTATCGATTGTATGTCCCTTTCATATACTAAGATATCTAATATAGAAGTTATGATTAAATACTTTATGTGGTAATCAATATTTTATGAACAAACTTACAAATGTCATGACAATAAAAGTAAAATTTATTTTCTTTAATTTATCTAATGATAAAATAGTAGTTCAATATTTAAACAAAATAAAAACTACTAAAAAAAGATATCAAACAAACGTGATTTTATATAGTAAATCAATGTCTGAACTATCAAAGTAAAACCTCAAAGGAACTGACTAAACTTATATTAAACACATGTTCACTATAGGTACCGAGAAAAAGTACCTTTGTAAGAAGATCAACAAGTATTGAATTAGTTCTAATATGCTCAATTGACATTAAATGATATCTAATTTTCTCCTTTACAGTCAAAAATTTGATATTTATATGCTTGCATGTACTAGAATTCTTGTTGTTATTAGAGAATTTAACTGTTGCCTCATTATCACAATAAATCATTAGGGGTTTCTTTACAAAATACATAACTCTTAAGCATGTGATAAAGTTACGTATCCAAATAGCTTATGAAGATGCCATATAGTAAGCTACATGCTCAACATTCATAGTGAAAACAACAACTGTCTTCTATTTGGTACTAGACCATGAGACAGCTCCTTTAGTAAGTAAGAAAATATATCTAGAAGTGGATTTTTTAGTATCAATACACTTACCAAAATTTGAGTCAAAGAATCCCATAACCTCTAGTTGATCTTGTAGAATGTGGATTGAGGATGTGTTGGTGGTGACGTCAGTGCTTCCACGTACATTGATGACACTTGTGATTGCCACTTGTCGATTCACGTTATTGGCTAACAAGGTGTCTTTGGGAGATGTAGATGTGAGTCATTGGCTCATTAGATCAATGGCAAGATGTTATTTAGTAGCGTCCTCGTGCCAAGTGATGTATTCCTTCCCTTCAATACAAATAAAATAGATCTAGATTAACTTAGATGTGTAACAAATGATTCCAAAAAGTCAATAAATAACATAAATAAACTCAACTAATACTAACTGGAGGTTGGTTTCCCGCATGCATATAAAATGATCCTACCTAAAGAAATGATTTAATGTAAAAAAAAAAAGTTGAAATAGATACTCCCTTTACCCTCGTAACGTGGGGTTGAGAAAGCGGAATTACAAACAGAGTTTCAGAGACGTGTTTAGCTTAAAATAGGCATGAGCTCTTTAGATCTAAGTTTTCTCACAGGAATCTGACAGAGTTTTGGTTAGAGATCTCTTAAAATATGGCTCTTATAAGACCCTTTCTCTCCATATGGCCTTAGAACACTCTCATTTTTCGTCTCAAAAACTCCTATTTTTCTATCTCCAAAAAGCCTCTCCTAAAAGATCTCCTTTAGATTTAAATCTAGAGGGTACTTATAATGCTTTTTCGACATCATACCTCATTGGAGGACTTGGAGATATTATTTAGATATTAAATTTAAATTAAAATTTAAAATTTTAAATTAAATATTTTAATTCATTGCCTTATACAACGACGACAAGGAAAAATATGTTATTTCGTCATTTTGACCACCACACATTTTTTACTTTACTTGGCACAGAAAAATCAATCAAAAGGTAATAAAATAATCTACATAAGCTAGTTGCTTGTTATAGAGGCATTGAGACATAAAATTCAACATATTTAAAATTAATATCGCAAACTAAGTTGTTACGATTTTAGAAATTGTCCGCAACTAAGTCTCCCTTTTTAAAAAATTCTTTGCAAAAAAATATTATTAATAAATATCTAATTTAAACAACAACTTATATATCAAGTAATCTAAATTTAAAAACAATATCTTTTATAATTACGAAGAGGGGGTTAATGGATATTTTTGACATAATCCAAACTCGTAACCACTTAGATATTTTAGAATTTCCTCACATATTGAAATTATTTTTGAATTAAATGTAGTTATGACATAAAAAATATGATAACCAACATAAAATCTCATTTTTGATCGAGATAAAACATATAATTTTAAACCTAACATCATCCATTGTTTTAGAATTTTCTAAAATTTTCCTGAATTAGTTGTTATTTTTAAAAGTTTATATAATATATCATATATTTAAGTGTTAAGAAAATCATAGAAATATTAATAATTATGGGAATAACGTTATCATATTTTATAAAAATAGCATATATTATATTAAAGCCTCAAATGACAAGATATGACGAAAGAAAGTCCCAAGATACTCGTTGCCTCTGTTTCCAATGAGTCGCCAATCAATGGGCGATGAGACACGTTGCTAGTGAATTTGGCAACGAGATCTATCGCTACTTAGTAAGCCAAAGAGCTAATCTTTTTGAAGTTTCCCCGTGCCTTTTATAGTAACCTAAAGAGATATGTTAAAAGTTTGATATAACTTCAAAAATTCCATAAAATCATAAAAATATTTTCTTTAACGTTAAAATACTTAAATCTACTACTAATTTGAATCCAACGAGAGTATTAACTCTTCCACAACAACTAAACTCACATTAATTAATGTTAAAAATACTCAATCTTGCCACTAGTTTGAGTAAAATCAGAGTATTAGCTTTGCTTATGCTAACACACTCACACTAAGAAAAATGTTCACAGTACCCAAATTTACCACTGGTTTAAGTGTGTTAGCTTTGCCATAACTAATGACCTTGAATCGAGAAAACCAAGTAATGTTTTTAAATAAAACATGAAAAATTTGGAAAATCTGTTAAGTATCCTTAGTTATGTGATTTATGGCACTTTAAAGTTTCCTATTCTTAATTGACTTTCGGAAATGTGAAAATGAGATATTTATAGGTCTGATAATCTATATAAGCATGAGATTTTTAGTTCGTTGCAGATATCTTAAAATCTTCTCTGTAGCTTACTGTTGGATAGTTAGGCTTCTCTAGAGGGGAGTGAATAGAGAATTTTTAAGTTTTAGTTCAATTTTGATTTTGTTTAGGTAAATTATAAAAAAGGGGAGAAGCAATCACACAATGAAAATTAAAAAAAATAGAAAGTACTCAGTGATTTATAGTAGTTCAACTAACTCCGGCTTAATCCACTCCTTAAGTTCTCCACTTAAGATTTCCTCTTTTATTTAATATCAAAAGTTTACAAGTAACAATTACCTTACTTGTGCCACAACTAGCAATCCTTTCTCCCACCTCGAGAAGAACTCGACGTAACTTGATTACAATAGTAGTTCTTATAATACTCTTATGATCTCCCAACACTTGCCAAGCTTGATGCAATGAGAAAGGAAGCTTAAGATGGCTAAGGAGGAAGCAAAGGATGGGATTTTAGCTCAAGACTTGCAACACTAGTAGTATGATAGCTATGAATACTTGTTGTCTTCTTAAGGTGCCATTGGATCAAGATTTATAGTATTAAGCTTAACTTTAATTGTGTCTAACGACTAGAAAATCTTTTGCCAACTGATAGAAGATTCGGTACGTCGAAATTCTTCAGTCGACCGAAATCTGTAATGGTTGAGTAATTCGGTATGCTGGATAAATTCGATTGATCGAAAATTGTTTTAGCACAGCCCGTTCAGATACAGTTAGCTGTTAAACCTAATTTTATATTTATTTACATTTTCAGTATGTCGTTTTAGGACTCAGCTCAATATTTTTTTCTTCAATGTTTTTAAGGGTATTCTATTTGGTATTCCTATTTTTCTAGGAAGATGACTTATGATGGGAGATTATTACATTCCTAGAAATTACATCAAATCATGTAATACAATGACAATTTTGCCCTTGAGTCCTTTCACCTTTCTTTATGTCTTCTAGTTCTTTTCTCTACAGTAAGCCTTGTGTGCCTTGTATGACTTGTCTTATTTGCCTTATCTTCATGTCTGTCCTTGAGAGTATTCTTATACGATTGAAAATATTTATAAAGTCTATATTGTAATCATCAAAACAAATAGATAATATCATTTTTCCAACAACTAATGTGAAAGTCTTGAATCGCTTTGATACCTTCTTAGATACCCAATGATAAAAGTTAGATCTGGTTGAGTACATGTTTATACATAGTTGAGACGCCTAACTAATGTAGCATATTGTTCATTGCAAGTCTTTTTGAATTCAATTGAGGTCCTTGTAATTTTTTTAGTTTATCACCATTTACAACCGATGCCTTACTAGGAGCACAATTTTCCATTGAAAATTTCTTTAATACACTTGATATGTAAGACTTCTGAAACAGTCCAAGTATGTCCAAAGACCTATTATGGTGAATTTCTATCCTAATAACATAATAGGCTTCATTGTTGTTCTTCATATCAAAGCTGTTAGATAGAAAATCTTTAGTTTTCCTTAATAAATTATAATTTGTATTTGCAAGTAAAATATCATCTATATATAGGATAAGCAATATCCATTTGTTATACATTGATCAAAAATATTTTCCTTAAACCTAAAGGACATGATAACTTTATTAAATTTGAAGTACCATTATTTGGAAGTTTGCTTAAGCTCATATATAGATTTTCTTAACTTGTAAGTCATATGTTCTTTTCTTTTAACTTCAAAACCTTGAGACTGTTGCATGTTGTAACATCTGTGCTTGGATTTTTCCATTTTAATATAAACCATAGATTTCTTGTAATTATTTGTATATGGTTTATTAATGGTAAATCCAATTTGTGTTTGTTGGTTGTGGGTTCCCTCTGTGTTCTGTGCTTTGGTCCCTCCCCTGTGGTGTGTTTTCTGTGGCCAGTGGGTCGGTTTTGCCTCGAGAATCGTGCGTGTGGTGGACCCACTTGGGCTTGGGCTTTGACTCGGTCAAGAGCCAACTGTGCGGTGCTTTTGACCCGTTTTCCTCCTTCCATGCCGTGAGTGCCTGCATCCTCTTCCCGACCCCGTGAGCCCTAGCGGGAGAAAGGCTACATGATCCGTCTCCTCCGCGCAGAGCTAGGCTTAGCTGGGGAGCGCCGGCGGGATTAGGGGAAGACTGGTATGGCGGAGAGCTTTAAGAGGAGGTGCTTGGCTCGGGGGAGAAGCAGAGGTGTTGAGACGGAACGAGAGGAGTGGGTGGTTGCTGCGGAGGCTTCGCGCATCTGGAGAGCTTGCGCGAGCATGGGGAGGCTGGGTTGGTGCCGTGCACCACCGGAGGAGGGTACGCGAGGCTCGCCGGAGCCAGGTACGCGTCCTCATCCCCTCATTTCTTCCGTTAGCAGCATATGCCATTTTAGGGCAAGGAATGGATTTAATGCATGAAAATGTTGTATAAATCATGATAAAATGTGGAAATGATGTGAATGAGTTAGATAGCATGTTTAGGATGTTATCATGCTATTTTATGGGGTTTTTGTGTGGATTTCGTGGATATTGTGGAAGCATGCTACAGTGATGCATTTTGAGCTCCATGGCTTTGTGATTTTTGTTAGAACAGCATGCTTAATGGATTTGTGATTT
>JAMKQA010040253.1:0-17086 GCA_024699735.1 Posidonia australis
GGATTTGGTTTTTGGGAATGAATCCCAAGTGAGGTTTAATGAGAGAGTGATTTTCAAGAATTAAAACCAAGTTTTGCATATTAAGAAACGAGTTTTCCTTGGTTTTTCTGTGGTTGCTTGTAGTTGGGTGTTTTGGGGGCGCGTACTGGGTGACTTAGATGTCACTCACGCGTGTTGTGTGTGTTTCAGGTGCAGACCGCGTGCAGCCAGTTTCCGGTGCAGGAATCAGAGTTTCTAGCCGCGCATCGAGATCCTAGAGGTGAGCCTTGGTTACAGTCTTTTTGTTCTGTGATTAGTGTAATTAGGCTTGTGATGCTATTGTTTGGTAGCGTGCCCGGGTTCGGGGCGTTACACCTGTGGATCCAATTTATATATATTATATTATAAGTTAAATATAAAGGCTAATGTATAATATTTACACTATATATATAATATATATTATTCTACTCTTAAATCTCATTCTCTCTGAACTCTAAAATTTATGTGGTATTTGCACATTGACAGAGAATTGTTGTATGAACATCGACAAAGTTGGTTTGTTGAAGTTGAATATATTTATTTCTGTGTTGTTCAACTATCAATGATTCATGATATTGTTCATGTTATAATTTATTTATGGTTCTATTTTATTCATGATATATGTGTATTGATAGAGAATTGTTTAGTACATTTATTTACAATGTTTTAAGTTTAATTAAAAATCTACTTTCTTCAAAAAAATTAAAATAAGTTGGAAGACCCACTAGACCCAAGACCCGGACCCAGACCCATTATGGGTCCTAATTTTAGAACCCAGACCCGAATCTAGACCCATCAAATAAGATGGGTCTAGGTTTGGGTATAGGTAGACCCGACCTAGATCTGACTTGTTGCCACCCTACTTAGACCACCACCTTATGTGATATTCTTTGGCCTCTTCTTGACATAGCTTACATTTTAGATAAATAAATTCATAACCAGTATTTGATATTTTCATGGGAGCCTATTTATTTGATAAAAGATCCTATGATGGAGCAATCCTCTCAAATGCCTTAAAGTTTACAATTATATAGAAGAAAATATAACGTTAACAAAGAGATTTGAATGCAAATTAACAAAGAAACATGCAAATGTAGTCATTTAGCGTAACTAAAAGACAAGCAACTCTTACAATAGACTTTGAATTGGAAATAGAAACTTTATATTTCTTGGAACTTCCAAAGAGAAAGGGTATGAGCCACTTCCACTTGCAATAGAAACCTCAAAAAAATGAGTGCAAGATAAATATTAACACAATAAAAAAAATCCTTGAGAAGGCATGCAGTTATCATTCAAAGTAAAAGGAATACTTAAATATTACACAAAGTCTGAATCATTTGGATATTAAATGGCATAATTAGCCAAAGAGGAGGTAGAGCACAATCAATATATTAATACTCTCTACAAAGAACAAGAGTAGTAGTATGATTTCATACATCAGAAGCTTATTTCTGTATCCAAGCATAGGACCAAGCATCAAATTTTAACTGTTCATCTAGACACAACATTATACTATAGTTATAGATACAACAAACTCAACTTCACCTTCCCCAATAACAACTCATAGAACGCACCAAGGCGAAATTGAAAACATGAAATGTAACTTCATTCTTACCAGGTAACGTCTAGTTCAAATTCGTAGAGCAATGTTGAGCATAAATTTTGAGAACAAGAACAACCATAGGAAGACATTTAAAGATATAAAAAACAAAAATCTAGTCTATTCATCACTCAATTAGATAAAGTTGAGAACTTCTTATGAAGCTCGTGTCGATGAGGCAATTGAGGTATTTAGACCTGAATCTAAAGCTTCTTACTAGCTAAATTTTGATATAGAATAAGAGAATGCTATGAAAAGCTAAATTTTGATTATCATATGTGTAACACCCCCATGCTACACAACAAAACAGGAACTACACAAATGCAGCTAAAAGAATCTAAATAACAAAATTAAGTAAATAAACTAAACACCCAGACCTGTGTGCGGCAACAGTGGCTCGAAAATGATGCACCAGACTAGACAGCACCTACTCCTGAGCACTTGAAACAAGGGAAGAAGGAAAACACGCATGAGTGACAGGAATGTCACCCAGGACGTGCCCCGAGACGACCACAAAACCCGCAAAACATTTGCTAGAAAATCTCAAGAAAACCACAATCATCAAACCAACACACGTGGTTAGAAAAGACTTAGAAAAGGATGCCATTTCAAAACTTTCTTTTCTTTTTCTTTTTCAAAACCTTATGATCATTAACAAGTCATTATGCACAACTCAGGAAAAGCAAACCATTACATCTAATTTCCTAGCCCAAAGCATCGTTTAATCCATTAACACAATTCATCACAAATCAGGGCTAGAAACTAGTCCAACACAAATCCACAATTCTTATCTCAAAACTGGTCGCATCACCCTGGCCACAGGCGATCGACCTGACCACAAGCAGCTGGTGAGGATTCCATGTCACCACACCCACACTGCAGTGCCGCGGTGAACCACCCCGCGCTAGAGTTCAATCGCCCCGACTGCAGCCTCAAATGTACCCTCACTGGTACAAGCACGGAGTGCGTCCTCACGACGCCCTAGTGCCCGAGCACCTGGGGACTCTAACCCCAGACCTGACCAACACCGCCACTAAGGGTAGTCCGGGTCTACCATACCCCGGGTCCGACAGTACCACCATAGTCTCGAGGCTAGTACCCCAGACCACAAACTCGGCAACCACAACCAAGGACACGTCCCCGACATCTCTTAAGGTCTCACTACCCTTGTTGGCAAGCCCCGGTCTAATTGTGGTTCCTACAATTCTCGAAAATCTCTTTAAAACCACATGCAATTTCTTATTTCAAAACATTTGGCAAAACTCTTTTTCATTCATAAAATTCTTTATAAATCCCACACATTATGTATCACATTTCCATCTATGGTTCTCAAAAACCCAATCATTTCATTCATGGTCATTGTACCATGCAACCACCCCTCACATGGGTCCACATGCATTCCACATATTTCACATTTCACAATTCATGGAAAACATAATTAAAACAACATGTTTACATGCAATATCTCATAAATCATTTCCATGCATCTAATACATTTATCATGCATTTATCCCAATTTATTAACATTTTTCCAAGCATTTCTTATTATGGTCCTGGGTCCTGATTCGGCACACCGAATAGCGTCCCGGTTGACCGAAAATCCTTGATTCGGTCGACCAAAATATTTCGGTATTCTGAATCCATGTCAATTTATCAGTTCCCTACCAGAACGGTCGACCGAAATCATCCGGTCGTCTAAAATCCCCTAATTCGACTGACTGAATTTCCCCCGGTCGTCCGAATCAGGGGTCCAAGGAACCCACCTGGGAGCATTTCAGGATACCATTTTCTACGATTGCAAAAACCTCCCCGGCCACCATCGCCTCTTCTCCCCAAAATGGGAGTAAGGAGCGGACTCCTCTAAAACACCTCAAAAAATACAAGTAAAACATGGGATGTAGACCTCCAAGTCTACTTCAAAACCCCTCAATCCAAACATAAAACCATTAAGCATGCTATTCTATAGAAATTCACAAAGGCATGAGACTCATATGAAATCACTGTAGCATGCATCAAGAACACCCACGAAAATCCCATGAAACATCCATGAGTCAACATGATATCTTCACATACTCATGAATCATCTCATTCACAACATTTCCCATATTTTTGCATGATTTTTACTTCATTATTCAAGATCTAACACTAATCCTCAACATGCCTTAACCAAAAGGGAAGGAGGAGAGGAGACGTGTACCTTTTCCGGCGAGATCTGTGCCCCCAACGAGCTCCAACGAGGCCCGTCACAGCTTTCCTCAGATCGTACGACCTCCCCTGGCACGAAACTTCCTTCCCACTCTCGATTCACCTCCGGCCTTCTCCCTCTCACTTGCAGCTTCCTCCCCCAGTACTCGCCACCACCTCTTCCTCTTATCTTCTCCGCCTCGCCTGCCATCCCCAGAATCCCGTCGGCCATCCACCAGCGTCTCTGCTCCAGAGGGGACGGGATGAGCAGCCCTCCTGCCAGGCCTCGCGAGTAGGGGAACAGGTCACGGGAGTGGAGAAGAAAGGAGGGGTCACGAGCATGGTTAGGCTCCTTTGACCAGGTCCAACCCCAAATGGGTCTCACCCCCACACATGGGTCCCAATTGCATAAACAAACCCACAGGACAAAGAAGTCACATCACAAGGGAAAAACCAGGAGCACAATGCACAGAGAGAGACCACAGCCAACAAACACAACCTGAATTAACCATTAACAAACCATATACAAATAATACAGGAAATTCCATGGTTTATATTAAATGGAAAATCAGGCACAAATGTTACAACATGATTTTTATGTGTATTTTACAATATAAAGTACAACAAACAAACAATTACCAAGAGTAAAAGGAAGCTGATCTGACTAGCATGATATCCCAAGCTTACCCACCTAATAAGGATCTAGGTAAACGAGAATCTATGTGAACTCCCCAAATAACTATTAAATATTTTCTGACTTTGATGAGTTTACCTTGATGTTCAACAATTGCAAAGGCATGCAAGCGTATGTTCTTTTTTCAACTTCATTACCATTCCACCAACTTCATAATCTATAGTCCCACTCCCACATGCAACCGTCCATTAAAAAATCCAAATAAGTAGACAAATTGAAAGTCAAACATGAATATACTAATCCATATTATTATTCATGAACAATTACTGTTAAAAACAGTTTCTTGAAAAAACTGTCAGCTTGTCTCCAAGCACAATCTATGTATGCTTGTTTTATTTCAAAGAATCTTGATGAAATTAAAGTTAGATCAACTCGAGTGTGAGCTCATCTAAATGATTTGTAAACAAGCTTGACTTGAGGTAGGCCATTCCACAAATCAAAGTCTAAGTCCAACACGATACTGTAAATCTACTTGACTCATACATGAGTCCTACCTTGAAGCCATTATATGGTGTAAAAAATGACATACAAGTTAAATATCATTATATGATGCCATGTTGTAAGGTTACGATACTAATTTTTGTTGCTAATCCTGAGACTCTGACATTACTTATCATAGTACATGCATCTCATGAATTGGCCAACAACTTATCCACACCTATGTATCATCAAACATTGGTATACAATATCATTGTCAGATTTTTCATCTTTTATATGTTTAAGAATTCACACCTCAATTAACACCTGTGACAATGTTGGAACTGACTCTCGTGTGAGAGAACACATGAAAATCGAAAAGGTTACGAAGAAGATAGTGAATCTAAAGAAGGATATTTGACTTGAAAATACCAGAGAAAACACAAAGAAAGATAAGGACAAAATGGAGTTGCTACCTAATCTTTTAAAACCGGAAAGACGAGGAAAACTGGATGCACATAAAATGCGGGAAAAGATGCAAATAGATGCTAAATGAATGTGTGTATGCTCCTTACCTAATGGACATGACACAAATGGTCATCGCAGGCTTGAGAAAGGGTAATGACTCCTGTTACGCATAAGGAAGGTGTTAGACACCCCCATATGCCTTAGAAATCGGTCGTTCTTGGCTAATCACTCGCTTGTGTGTTGCCAATGCAAATGCTTATATATGTTTACTATGTCCAGAGTGAATGTATGTCATTTGCTATGTTGATGCAAATGATCTGAGTGGAGTGGAAGTGATGTGATCTAATGCTGAGAAACGCTATATGAATCCTGGATTGTCGGTCATAAGGATTCGACATAGTAATCATCATCGCCCTAAATGGGTGTATGAAATGTCATGGTGCACATTGTGCTCATCTATATTATGATAAGGGTGTATGATGCATGATAAATGATAAATGACATGAAGAGACAAATGATATGTGTGATGAAATATGGATGTGTATATGAGTAAATGATGTGTGTGATGAATGATGGTATGGACCATAAACACAATTAACATGGGTTTGAAGTGCATGGGATGCTAGAGTGTATGCTGGGATTTATGCCTGGATGCATGGATATAGGGTGGAGAAATGGATGACGTGAGTGCAAGAGCTCAGGCCGGCAGCATGTTCTGTCCCTAGCAAAACCGCGATGGGTTGTCCCTTCCAGTGGTTGGCTCGCTGCGACGTTTCTTTGATGGTTGGCGCACGACGACTACAAAGGCTGGCTCAGAGGGGCATGGTGATGTTGGTGGAGTGCTTAGGGAAATAATTTTGGGGCTGGTGTGGTGTTTCAGTGGTTTGAGTGGTGTGGACTAGGTGGTGGATGTTGGGTTCCGGCTGACAATGAAGGTGGTTGGACGATGATGGCTTGAGGGTGTAGTGGAGTGTGCCTTGGTGAGAAGGGAAGCTTTGCTGGAGGTTTGGACGGCCTTTGGTGCAAGGCTTTGGATGTAGGACCAATAGGGTAATGTGTGTGTGCTCTGGATGGCCGAAAAGCATGGAAGGATGGCTGGAAGTGGGTGATTGCTGGCCAGAAATGGTGGTTGAGGTCGTGCTCTAGCTAGTGAAGGTGTGGGTGAGACGTCGAAACCAAGAGCCAAGAGAGCCCAGTTAGCCAAGAGAGGAGTCATTGGACCTGAGCTAAGGTGATTTAGTGTTGACTAGTGGTCATAAAGACCACCGTTACAGTCAATGTGGTCAAAGGAGGAAACGGACAACCGTTTCCACCTTGATTTAATGGCATTGACTCACTGGAGTTATTGGCCGGCGTTAATAAGGAGGAGCCGTTATTGGGGGCGGAGGGTGGTGGAGGAGTTGTGGCTCCATTATAAATAGACAGGAAAACAAAGGGAATAGTATCAGTGAATGACATACCTCGTTTCCTGGAATACTCCACCTCACCGGAGCCCCCATCCGATGACTTTCAAGTGGAATCAGAGCCACGCTCCGCCGCTGTCCACAGAACAGCCTGAAAAACCCCTCCCTTGCAACTGCGCCGCCCCTATCCGCGGGACACCACCGCTGTCTGTGCCTCCCCTCCTCCTGCGCTGCACCACCACCCGCGCAACGATTCGTGCCTCCGTCTCGTGCCCCTGCCTGTGTCCACCGCGCATTGCAAGCCGACGACCATCGCTGCCCACTCGAGCTACCGCTCTTCTATGCAGCTCTGCCCCTGTGCACGGAAGCCACCGCGCCAAACCCCTACACACGTGCACCGTCCGCCGTCGCCCGCATGCTTCTCCGTCGCTCACCCCGGTCGGCGAGCCCCAAATCCCAGCACGCGTGTCTCCCCTGTTTTGCCCTCTTTCTCAGCCCGCATTTTCATCTTCACGGATTAGGCATTTTATTTTTCTAACTTAGGAGAAAAGAGGGGTGGGTGCATATATAACGTGCTGGATTAATTTTAAAACAAGGGGTTAGGTTAGCATGTTTAAATATTTTTATATACATATTATTTACATCTTGATTGGAATATGCAAGTTTGAAGTTGTAAATTTAGAATCAAATTTTTTGCATTATCTCTGAAATTAAAAAGTCAAGTAGTCATTAAATAAAATTCGAAAATAATATGTTATAAAGATTAATAATATTTAGGAATTCATATCTCACATATCATTGCATGTTTGATAAGGAATTTAAGATATTGGTGATTAAATTTTTGCATGTTTTAAGAATGGTAAATATCTGTTGTTAAGAAATTAAAACTTAAATTTAGTTGCATATTTGATTAATTAAGATCTTGATCAATAAGTGATTAAAAATTACAAAATCTGTTTTAATAACCTACCAGGTGCACCTGGATGGCGCATGATGCAAGCGCACCTATTCTAGTGCATTGGCTTGATTCTTTGCATTTAGAATCTAGAACTCATATATCTTTTTAAAGTTTTAAATATTGTTTTAGTTCTGTAATTATAATCTATTGTTTGCTTGAGAATTTGCACAAATTTTTAAAATCGAAAATCTATATTTGTTGTAGATTTAAGAAATGACTAGCAAACTGTTCACAATCGAATTGTCTAGGATAGAGAAATTGAATGGGGCTAACTATGAGATGTGGTACCGGAAAATCAGACATGTACTAGAATATGACAATAATGAACATGCTATAGAAGCTAATCCTCCGGAATTGCCAAATGACGCTTCTGAAGTGGAAATTAAAAAACATGAAAAATTAAAAATTGATAACAAAAAGGCTAAAAACATTATGTTCATGTTTATGGAGGATAGTTTATTAAAATGTTTTGAAATATACACTACATCTTACGCATTGTGGAATGCTTTGAAGGAAAAATATGATAAAACAACAGAATTGACAACTCAACTTCTCATTCAAAGGTATAACTCTTGCAAAATGCTTGAGGAACAAAATGTAGTGGAACACATAAATAGCATGATAGTTATGGCTAAAGACTTGGCTATTGTAGGAACCCCTATTCTTGAAAAACTGCAAATAGCTACAATTTTAAACAGTCTCCCACATAGCTATGACATTGTAACCACATCTCTTAAGTCAACCCCAATTCAACTTTCTGAACTGCCTGCTAGGTTGGCCACAGAACAGGAAATTGTGGCTAACAGAAAGAAATATGAAACCAATCTAGAAGAAGCAAATGCTGCACAATGGAAACCAAAGAATAACAAGAGAAAGAATGTATACAACAAGAACTTCAAGCCAAATCAAAGGAAAAGACTACAAGGTTCTTGCCATGTATGTGGCCAATTTGGTCACTACAGAGAAAATTGCCCAAATAGGGATGGAAACAAAGGCAAGACCTCGGAACACAAGAATAAGAGAGTGTTTATTTGTGTCACTGAATGTAATAATGTTGTAACCCCAATACAAATGAGTGGTGGATAGATTCTAGTGCTACAAGGCACATTGCCAAAACCAAACAAGAATTGGAATCATTCAAAGAATTCAGTCCTGGGGAACAACGCATCTATATGTGTAACAATACCTATTTAGATGTGGAAGGAGTTCACACCTACCGTTTGGATTTGGGGGACAACATTATGATACTTAAAGACGTCCTTTATGCACCAAACATGAGGCGGAATTTAATTTCAGTTGGCATGCTGATAAAGAAAGGCATGGAAGTTAGGTTTTATAATAAACGTGTATCCATAGGAAAAGACAAAAAGGTCTTTACTATGGGAAAATTTGTACTTGAACAAGATCTGTTCAAACTTGTTGTATCTGGAAATGAAATAAATAATATTGATGTGGCTTCTGGTTATCTCTTGTGCTTCTTATCAGAATGTGAATTGTGGCACTTAAGATTGGTTCATGTTAATGTGCATAAAATGAAACAAATGGTAAAAATGAATTTGTTGCCTCATCTTAATGATATGGAATTAGATAAGTGTCAACATTGCTTAGTTGGAAAAATGACTAAGAAACCATTTGGAATAGGACATAGATCAGATGAATTATTGGACTTAATTCATTTTGATGTTTGTGGTCCACTTAGTGTTAAACACATGATCATAAGGAATACTTTGTGACTTTCGTAGATGACTTCTCTAGATATACTTATGTTTATCTAATAAGTCATAAAAGTGAAGTCTTGACTTGTTTTAAGAAATACAAGTCAGAAGTTGAAAAACAACTAGGAAGGAATATTAAGGTGTTAAGGTCAGATAGAGGTGGGGAATATAATTCTAAGGAATTTGAACGGTTTTGTGAAACGCATGGAATCAAGAGGCATACAACAATGCCTTATACTCCACAACAAAATGGTGTGGCGGAAAGAAAAAACAGAACTCTTATGAATTCTGTTAGGTCCATGTTGTCACATTCAAGACTCTCTAAAAGTTTTTGGGGAGAGACTTTGCTTACAGCAAACCATGTGTTAATACCCACAAAATCTGTACCTAGTACACCTTATGAGTTGTGGATTGCGTCAAAGCCCAATTTACATTATTTGAGGAAATGGGATTCTGTAGCTCATGTACTTATTCCTGGTCAATTAAGGGATAAGTTAGATTTTAGAACCTTGAAGTGTACATTTATAGGTTATTGTGAAAATTCTTTTGGTTATAGATTTTTCCATAAAGAAAAGGGAATCATTGAATATAGGGATGCAACTTTTCTTGAAAACTTAAAAGAAAAGGAAGAAAATGAAAAAGAAATAGAACCACTACTTGTAGTGGGAGATAACTATTTCAATGATATCCCGGAACATGATCCTATGATTGAGGGGGAACAAAATATGGAAAATGTGAATGAACCTATGGAAAATATAAGAGAAAACCAAAATGAGCCTGTAAATGGAAATAATGGAATAATAGTTCAAAATGAACAAATTCAAAATGGAATTGAACTGGTAGAGCCTATTAGCAACAAAAGAATAAGGACTCAACCTGCTTGGATGAATGATTATCACTTGTATTCTTATGAGTCTTCATGCTTAATAGCGGATATAGATGAAAATCGCATGGAACCCATGAAATACAAAGATGCTATTGAATCAAAGGAAAAAGATTCATGGCTTGAGGCCATGAATGATGATATTGATTCCATAGAAAAGAACAATGTATGAGAATTATGTGATTTACCTAGTGACAGAAAGGTCATAGGATGCAAGTGGATATTTAGGAAAAAGTTAAAGGTTGATGGGTCTATTGATAAGTATAAGGCCCGGTTAGTTGCTAAAGTTATACACAAAAATCGGGAATTGATTATCAAATGGATAATATTGGCTATCGTTGCACATTTAGATTTAGAATTACATCAAATGGATGTAAAGACTGCATTTCTAAATGGTAATTTGCAGGAAGAAATTTACATGTCACAGCCTGAGGAATATCAGGTAAAAGAACATGAAGACAAAGTGTGCAAATTAAATAAGTCAATATATGATTTGAAACAAGCTTCTAGACAATGGCATCATAAGTTTCATGATGTGATTGTCCATATGGGATTTGTTTCGAACAGGTTGGACTATTGTGTATATGTCAGGAAAAGTGGGAGCAAGTTTATTATATCATCCTTGTATGTGAATGATATTTTACTTGCTGGATATGATACTGACATGTTAAACAACACAACGGAAGAACTTAGCAAAAGGTTTGAGATGAAGGACATGGAAGAAGCATCTTATGTTCTTAGAATACAAATCCTTAGAGATCGTTAATCTAGAATACTGTGTATAAATCAGGAAAGATACCTACGTACAGTGCTGAAAAGATTTGGAATGGAGAATTACTCCTCAGCCCCTACACCATATGTTTTTGGGAAAAGATTAAGGACCAATGTCCAGGAAAGGGGAAAAAACATTTAAGAGCACTTTATGCCCAAGTGGTTGCAAGTTTAATGTACGTTATGTTGTGTACACCACCAGACTTGGCATATGCTGCAAGTGTTGTCAGCAGGTATCAAAGTAATCCCGGAACAAAACATTGGGAAGCTGTAAAAAGAATAATGAAATATGTGAAAGGAACTCTGCATCATAAGTTGACTTATCAAGCAGATAAGCTTGAATTGCTTGATTATACAGATGCTGATCTGGGTGGCGACAAAGATGATGGAAAGTCCACTTCGGAACACGTATTCATCTTTGGAGGTGTAGCTGTATCTTGGGAAAGTAAAAAGCAATGATATGTAGCTAAATACACACAGGAAGCTGAATCTGTTGCTTGTAGTGCAGCTGCATCACATGTTGTTTGGATGAAGAGATTTATAAATGATTTAAATCTCAACTTGATAAATGGTCCAATAGAAATGTATTGTGATAACCAAGCGGCAATAAGTCTTGTACATAGTGGTGCAAATACAACAAGAGGACAACATATTAATATACATTATCACTATATTCGTGATATTGTGAAAAGTGAGGAAATTAAACTGAGTTATATACCCACATCATATATGATTGCTGATCCTATGACAAAGGGAATTACAACAGAAAAATTCATTAAGTTTGTGAACTTAAAGGGATTAAGGAACATTTCCATAGATAGTAGAAATGAAGAACATTCTCATAAATAATGGGAGTAGAAATTGAAGTTATATATTTCACAAATAGTAGATGTGGAAGATTAACATCTCTTTGCATGGAATTTGTGTGTGGTCTTCATCACCAAGTGGGAGATGTTGACTGATGGTCATGAAGACCACCGTTACAGTCAATGTAGTTAAAGGAGGAAACAGACGACTGTTTCCTCCTTGATGTAATGGCATTGATTCACCGGAGTTATTGGCCGACGTTAGTAAGGAGGAGCCGTTATTGGAGGCGGAGGGTGGTGGAGGAGTTGTGGTTCCATTATAAATAGACAGGAAAACAAAGGGAATAGTATCAGTGAATGACATACCTCGTTTCCTGGAATACTCCACCTCGCTGGAGTCCCCATCCCATGACCTTCATTTAGTAGGAGGTCATTTCTGCTGGATGCATGCTACAAGCGGTGGCGTGCTACAAGCGGTGGCGTGCAGGTAGGCGTAGGTAGGGACAGCTTGGGCATGGGTGGCGGAAGTAGGGGTCGTGGAAGGTGTTAGGTATAAGCGTGGGTGAAGGGGAGGCTCGTACGAGGTACGCTGAAAGTGACATGTTGAGCAGCTCATGCCTGATAGTCCTGGTCCTTACGCCCACCCAGCATGTGCAATCGGGCCTTACATCCCACTGAGCCAGAGCACATGGGTTGGATCCTTGGTGTTGGGCTTGGTGCTTAGGGATAGTTTTAAGGTAGATTGTTGGCTTTGGGTTGGATGCTGGTTTTTGGGTTTGGTGCTTAGGGATTGTAAAGTGGAAAAAGGTGTGAAAATGGGTTTTGAAGTGGTGAAGTGTCTCATTGCCGTCGGAGCGCACTCTTCTAGAGAAATCCGCTGTAAGTGACTACCAAAATGGAATGTCTATAGCACCACAACTAGGAATGTAACGAAAAAATTAAAAGATGTCAATCTGATCCAAGACCAACATTTGGTGAACTTAGATTTGTACGTCACTACTATGAAAGAAACATGTCAGAATTTGCACCTCGCTTATGATATGAATTGGTATCAACTCAACTACAATAAAAATATAAAATAAACACCTATAATATTTTTAAGAACCTAGTTTCATATGAAAAAGGAATTTATCAGATTCAATGTATCAATTAAGAGATATACTTGAATCATTATGACAAGGTAAATATGGTCATAACAGAACTTATTGAACTTTATGTCAATCTAAAATAATAACTGACATTGACACAAAAATTATAAAATCATGGAATTAATTCCCATGTTAGTTTTGTAAGCCGACTTCAATTCAGGAAAATAAACATCTAATTTGGAGTTTCCTACCTAGATAAATAATTAGAACACTGAAACATGGTAACACTGGGATCAATAAAGATGGACAGACTTTTAGGTAAACTCATAATATATTCTGGTAGCAACTCCAGACTTATAAAATCACGATATTAACATGAATTGTAGATACACGTGTATGCTTTCTATCCCAAGAGAAATTTCAAAAATTGGAGTTTCCTGTAGGAAGTAGTAAATAGAAGACTAATGAAAAGTCATGACGGGAATTACAGAAGTAGAGTACCTATTGAACCTCATGCATGTCTAGTAAAACTGAACTAAACTACAAGATTTATATGTCCTTTGAAAGAAATGGAAGTATATTTTCAGAAGAAGTTACACGACGAATTTTGGACATACTTACAAAGAGATATCGTCAATTAACTAACTGTTATATTGACTAACTTCTGCATACAAACTATAGTCTTTCTTTGTTAAGAAGAGCACCAGCTCCCAACAGTAGATTGTTCTTAAGGATTTTCTTGTTCAAATCCTTCAAGAATTACACCCCATGTTACTTACCTCCATTCAAGAAATGATTTCCAATGCCATCAACAAAAATTACAAGCTTTTCTTCTTCTTCTTTGCTATCGGCAAGCCTTTGCCCTATCGATTGGAATTGATATCATTAACGATGAAGAGAAATAATGGTAGATTTTATTGACTGGAAAAGCAAATTACAATAGGTGGATTGCACTCGTTTGTCTCCGAATCAAAACACATGCTATTTGACATTCACATGATATGTATTAAGGTAGAAAATAAAATGATTTACTTTTGAAAATATAGTAGATGTCTTTGTATTGAACGATCCACATTTATAGACTACTCTTAATGACAAAACTATTGATATTCAGATCCAACTTTTTGAGCCATTTGGTATTCTTGGACTAGAGCCAGGAGCTTCATATATAGAAATAAAGAAGGTACATCGGAGACTATTCGTTCAATATCATCGTGATAAAAATCCTAATTCAAGTTGAAAGATATAATTGTCTTCTTTGTATCATCAAACTTGGTATTCAGTTACATTACTAAAGTCCTTTCTTTTAACATATGTGGTATTGTTGTCTCAGAGGCACACAAATATTTCGTAGAGTTCATATCTAGGGCACATTAGGCTCTTACAGATCCCATATCTCATGAAAATTTTGAAAAATGGGGGCATCCAGATGGTAGGCAGGTAAAATATAATTTATTTTTGTTAATATCCAAATTTGATCTTACAATGCCAACGATCGATGAGAAGAAGAGGTTGTGCTCGGCCAAAGGATGAGGAGGAGAAGGAGGTTGTGCCCAGTAGCAGGAGAAGGACGCTGTGTCAGCAGAAAGAGGAGGCTATGCCTGACGACGAATGGGAGGAGGCTGTGTCGGCCGAAGGATGAGGAGGAGGCTATGTTCGATAGGAGGAGAAGGAAGTTGTGCCGACAGAAGGAGGAGACTAAGCCTGGCAGCAAGCAAGAGGAGGAGATTGTCCAAACAAGACAACGTAGTGAGAGGAGATGGCAAGCGGGAGAGACGCAATGATAGGGTGAGACAAGGAGGAGGTGCACTAAAAGGCGACGGCAAGCGGGGAGAGACATAGTGAGAGGGAGAGATGTGAGAGAAAGATGGGGAGGAGGAGGTGTAGTGGGATGCAATAAAGGGGGAAAACACCCACGGGTGGAAGTATTAGGACAATTTGTGATGACAATTTTACGATGACATGTTAGTGCTATCTCCTCACTATTTGTTTTTATTAAAATTTTATGAGGACATGTTCTCACGAGATGTTCTCCAAAACCTTATTTTTCTAGTAATGAGCCTATTGACATCTTAAATGATGTGGGTTGATTGTATAGAGACTATTTAATATATTTCTATTTGTTGATAGATTGAATAAAAATATGTAAAAATATATATTCTATAAATAAAGGTCTTGGTCTCAAAATCCTATTCTTTTACCTCTTCTCTCTTTCTCAACCTATCTTGACAAAAAACAAAGGATAAAAGAGGTATGTGGTGGTTTGGAAGTTTAGTGCCCGTGCTCATGATCAAGGATGCGATTTTTACATAAATTCAAGTATACTTCCGCATATATTATATTTTATAATGAACATGTGATGATTTAATCTTGAAAATAGAATTTTAATATATAAAATTCATATGTTATTTGAGTGATATTTTTAACATATTACACACTCATATATATATATATTGATTTTATTGTTGTATGTATTTTTTTAAATGATAATAGTCATAATTGAATTTTCATATGATTAGTTACATAAAGTATATGCACTTGTATATAATTTAAACCTTACACATAAAAATTCTTAATATTCTATGAGATCTGATTTTTCATCTAGATCCGTCTGTCAAATATCTGCATTCGTATTTATTTTTTAAATATATGGATATGCACTTTTCATATCTAGATGAATCTACATATGTATAGATACATATATAGTAATACTTAGATTTGTACCTCGATATGTTTGCACCTCTATTTTCAACCCATGTTGGTACATCACATAAGTTCAGTCACTGTGGTTTAACGGAATTTATCGCCTCTGATGCAGAATTTGAGTTGTGACTTTCATGTACTTCTAACATACTTCTGATCTTTGAAGGTCTAAAGTCTGACATAAGATAGATGTTTGAAGCTTGAACTAAGCCACAGTTCTAATTTTGTAATGTCAGATATTCGACAAAATGTTAATGTTCTTAAATTAGCTACCTCGCTGTAAAATCTGTAAAATGTCTGCTCGGAAGATGCCACGCTATATAGGATTCAGTCATGGTTTCATGTAAAAACCACCTGGGCAGATCACCCAACGTCGTGAAGCATACGTTTGCATAATTTTAAGAAAAGGGATCTTCTGTCAATGGTATTTGCAACAAAAAGGACTTAGATAAATCAGTTATTGGCATCGATCATCAAGGCTGAGAAATAGTTGCAAAAAAATTTCTGGAATTTAAATGGAGAGCTATCAATCTCGAATAGAGGGTATACACATCATATTTGCTATTGCAATACCATGCATTTCGTTTGTCAACTACGTAACCCTACTGAATGAAAAGTAGGGTTTTAAGCAGAAATGATCAGTACCTTAACCAACTTTCCACTGGCTGTCATCATTTTCAATTTCATAGATAACATAGATTCAAAATTTTGAGGTGACCAGTACAGATCCTGTGAGAATTAAATAAAATTGAAATTAACACCCTTTTACCATAAACTAGATTACAAAGAATAAAAAATTCTATACCATGCATTTCGTTTGTCAACTACGTAACCCTACTGAATGAAAAGTAGTGTTTTAAGCAGAAATGATCAGTACCTTAACCAACTTTCCACTGGCTGTCATCATTTTCAATTTCATAGATAACATAGATTCAAAATTTTGAGGTGACCAGTACAGATCCTGTGAGAATTAAATAAAATTGAAATTAACACCCTTTTACCATAAACTAGATTACAAAGAATAAAAAATTCTATACCATGCATTTCGTTTGTCAACTACGTAACCCTACTGAATGAAAAGTAGTGTTTTAAGCAGAAATGATCAGTACCTTAACCAACTTTCCACTGGCTGTCATCATTTTCAATTTCATAGATAACATAGATTCAAAATTTTGAGGTGACCAGTACAGATCCTGTGAGAATTAAATAAAATTGAAATTAACACCCTTTTACCATAAACTAGATTACAAAGAATAAAAAATTCTATACCATGCATTTCGTTTGTCAACTACGTAACCCTACTGAATGAAAAGTAGTGTTTTAAGCAGAAATGATCAGTACCTTAACCAACTTTCCACTGGCTGTCATCATTTTCAAT